>JANHZU010004185.1:95866-106610 GCA_032468055.1 Acrochordus granulatus | reverse complement strand
GAGAGATGTGGGACACCACAAAGTAGTGGCTGTGGGCTGGACTTCTGTCTCTTATTAACACTGATTGGGATCAGCCATGGAGAAAGGAGCTGAACCAACACAAAACTGCACTGTCCAGCCCTAGCCCCCTCAGCCGACCCAAAAGGGTATCATGGTCGACGATATCGAAAGCCACTCAGGAGTCAGGAGGGCCAGGATGGATGCCCTACCTCCATCCCACTCTCACCAGAGATCATCAACAAGAACAACCAATACTGTCTCCATCCCATAACTGGGCTTCAACCCAGACTGAAAGTGGTCTAGAAAATCCATTTCCTCCAGGATCCTCTGAAGCTGCCAGGTGACCACTTTCTCAGCCACCTTGCCTAAAAAAGGGAGGTGGGAAACTGGTTGTTGTCCAGACAGGTGGAGTCTAACAATGTTTTTTTTTTCACAGAGGATGAACCAGGGCCTCTTTAAAAGGTTCAAGGAAAAAAATCCTGTCACAGTGAGGCATTTATCACTGCATGGACCCACCTATTAGTCACCCTCCTGGCAGCTTTCACCAAGCAGGAGGGACAAGGATCTGACAGGTGGTCTCACCAACAGCATCAAGGACCCTGTCCATTTCCTCAGGCACAACAGGATTGAATTGTTCCCAGATAACTGGGCAAGATTCCTCCCTTGGCATCTCAAGTGGATCCACTTCACTCACAGCTTCCAACTGGAACTGAATCCAAGCGACTTTATCTGTCAGGTGCTCAGCAATTTCCTCTGCATGGCCTTGCAGAAGGTCACCCAAATCCCCCCTACCCAGAAGAGATCAGGTGACTCTAAACAGGGCTGCTGGATGGCACTCTGCAGATGAAATAGTCACATTTCACCACCTTTATCGCCCCATGATAGGCTTCAACAACAACTCTAATTCGTATCTGCTTGGATTAAGTAGAAGAAACACTACAGAAGATGACACAATGCTCCTCTGTCTTGAGAAAAAATAAACAGAAAAGCTTTTTCTTTGAGCAAGAGGTATTTCCACACAATTATGCATACCTCAAGCCCTCACAGCTATCCTTACAATACTCTGCAATTGTAGTTGAAAGAACCATCAGGGCCAACTAGCTTTCTCAATGGACTCTTGTCAGCATCCTGTGCTTTCCTTTGAAGAAAAAAAACAGGAAAATTGTCTAGTTACAAGTAACCCCAGTTTCTGGTGTAAGGGCTATATAGATAAGAGGGAGGGGGAGAACTAAGGGTCCAAAAGGGAACATTGGCAGGACTTTTGATGAATGGAAAAGCTGCTAGACCTCATCTGTCAGCCAGGAGACTCTGAATTCTAGTCCTGTCCTATGCATGAAATCTGGCTGGGAAATCTTGAGCCAGTCACTATCTCTCAGCCCAATTCATCTCATAGAGTTAGAAAACAGGAGGAGGAAGGAGTATGGTGTAATGTTCACCATCTTGAGTTATTTATAATCATGGTGTGATATAAATAAACTCGAGCAACTTAAATGGCAACATTATTGCTCAAAGATGTGAGAACACAAGAGAACAATACCAAAGTCATGTGGAAATGCCTTGTATTTATACATTATACCACTTCCCCTTTCTAACTCAGTTTTGCCAAGTCATAATGGAATTTGTTTAGTTTAAGTTTATTTTATTTATTCAGCAGATTGTATGAACCCAGCCAATTTTAGTTTATTCAGAAAATCACATGTAAATAAAACATAGCTTCATGTGATGTTGGAATCCATCCTCTGTTCTTCTGATTTCTCAGCAACTTCCTTCTTGCATTAAACTCACGACAGTCATTTTCTCCTTGAGATCTATATTTCATACTTGAGAATCATGCATGTCAAGCCATGGCACAAGAAGGATTGCCAAATGTGAGATCTACCTTTATCCACAAAGGGAACAGCAAATATCTTCCTAAATCTGCCCTTTATTCCTCAGAGCACAAAGGTCACCCTGGATTTACTTATTTCAATGATATGTCAAAGCAATCTGATTTACTTAGATAATGCTTGATTAATAGTTGGCCAATCCTTGTTCTGTTTGACTATTGGAAAATGGCAAGTTCTCTGAAAGAGAAACGAGATTATAAAGGGAAAGGAGGATGAATATTTACCTTATAATCCAACAATGGTAAACTGGTAATTTGCCAAAAATGTTCCAGTCTGGGCAACTCAGGTGAAACTTCCCATGCTGTGCAATAGATAAAAGTTTCATCTGTGTGTTATGTAATCCAAAGGAAAATCAAATGTGTTAAATTTACCATCTGTCAAAGTATGAGATACAAACCCACTCCAAAGTGAACCTGGAGACTTCGTGAACATGTCACAAGGCTCTGCCCCCAGTGAGGCACTATTTTGATCAACACCAAAATCAGATTGATTACATTTTTGCAGCCGAAGATGGAGAACCGCTATACAGTCAATAAAAACATGACCTGGACTAACTGTGGCTCAGATCATGAGCTTCTTATTGCAAAATTCAGGCTTAAATTGAAGAAATGTATAGCTGTGAGAGCTGGACCATAAGGAAGGCTGAACACCAAAGAATTGATGCCTTTGAATTGTGGTGCTGGAGAAGACTCTTGAGAGTACCTTGAACCACAAGGAGTTAAAACCAATTGATCCTAAAGGAAATCAACCCTGATTGTTCACTGGAAGGATAGATACTGAAGGATGAAATGCAAATACTTTGTCCACCTAATGAGAATAAAAGACTGTAATGCAACAGGAGAAAGGATGGCAGAGGATGAGAAAAGACAGAGCCTTTCATGAAGCCCAAGGAGAATATTAGCAGGTAAAGCTTCTCTAATCACTCTTTCAGGAATTTTGCAAATTTTGAAGACAGTTTTAAAAAAAATGAAGCAATGCCTCCCTACTCATTCACTTCTTCAATATTGGCAATGTATTTTATAGTAGAAGATATTAGAAGCTAAAATTTGTCAATTTTCTTTAACTGGAACTTTTACCACAAGCTTTTCTCAGGCACCATGATTGCGTGACACTGCATGACTAAAGTAAAGCCCAATGTTGTGATGACTCAAAAGCTTCCAAACCAACTCTGGCACTTTAGTATTTTAATTATTCTTTTTGCTTAGGGCCAACCTTCATAAGGAAATAAGCACCGTATGTTGACACGGTGCAGGAATTACTTTTAAAAGCTGATGTTTCTTGCTACATTTCAGATGAGCCCGGGAATAAAAACCAGTCCAACTGACATTGAAGTAAAATCCTAGATCTCAATGTCCTGGTAGAAGATAATTAAGGATATTACAACTGAACTTTTTCTTCAGTGTTGAAAGTCAAAATAAAAGCAGATCTCTTGGCATTCTAAAAGGTCTCAATCCAAACCTCTTTATCAAAATTTCTTTTAGCCATTCATTTATTGTTCACTTACTTTTAAAGGCCTTTGTTCTACCCAGTGAATTGTTAAATAGTTGCTTATTTCAAAAGTCCAAATGAAGTATTTTAATCCATTTCAAAAGACCAAATGAAGTATTTTAAACTTGCATTATTTTAATAATGCAAGTTACAATCCATTAGCTAATAAAAGCATGTGTTTGTATAAGTCTGAGGTTTGTGTGTTTTTGTATTTCATTCTAGAGTGCCAGAATAAACTCTAGAAGGTGCTGTCCAGCTGTGGCCATTACAAATCACGATGATGCCAAAATGATTATGTTATCATACATATGTCAAAACTATCCTCATACCTGTGGATATATTGTACTTTAAAAAGATGTCACATTAGAAAGAACATGTTATTTTTCTTTCTATTTCTTGTGTATCTGCCATAGTATTTTCTTCATATTGCCTAAATATAATTCCCAAATCAACTTATTCTAAATAATCATAAAATAAAACATTGTAAAACTATTAAGACTATATTATACTGCATATTTTCTATGGGCAGCACAGAAAACTTGCAAAATGTATATAATAAAAATTGGCATCTATATCACTATTCTGACAGATTTTGACCAAGACAAATTTATATTGTTAGTTTTTAATTTGTTTAATTTGGATGGTGTTTTAAGTGTTATGAGCTAGAGTCCCTTAGGTAAGATAGACAGCTTTACACATCAAATAAATAAGTAAATAAAATTCAGTTTACACTTAGGATAGCAAACATTTAAATCAATTATTCCTATATTCAGAATATAAATATTTTATGGCTCTTAAGACTACTATAAATGTGTATTTGTCATAACAAGTAATACCTTCCCTCTGCAGCTTACACTTTGTAAAACAGAAGTGCTAAGGGCCCAGCTTACCAATTAAAATCTGTAGACTTTTAGCAGACAGCAATCTGCAATCAGGGACCACTGCCACAAGCCACGTTTCATGAAAATGGTGAAACATTTGTCACAATACCAAGATGCAAGCTCTGCCCCTTACATATAATGTCACCATGCAAGTTTTAAAAGAGTGGTCTTTGAGTCACATCTCCACAAATTGCATTTCATCCTTTTCCCCTGTAGCAGCAATGCCCATGACTCCCATCTCTATCTGATGCACCCTCACCAAACTTATTTCAGATTTTTGCTAACTTACATTTTGCTTTAATTCTTCTTAGGCTGTAGTCCTTCACAACCAAAAGATCTATTGTCATTCAAGTACGTGAATGGTTCTGTGCAAGAAGATGAGGAGAAGGTATCATCTGATAAAAGTTAAATAAAATAAAGAAGAAGTTAAAATTAACATGTTGACTGCAATGGGTTAAAATGATAATGAAGCAGGCTGATAATGATAATGAAGACAGACATCGGGAGGAACTTTATGACAGCTTGGGGAACAGGCTGCCACTCTGCAGGATTCATGCATTATACCACCCATGCATTATACCACCCACTCATGCATTATACTACCCCTGCTAATGGTCTTCACACAGAAGTTAGATGGAAATACCCAAATGGATCTGCAGTGAACAGAGGCTTGTAAAGAAGACCTTTAAGGTCCCTTCCATCTCTGATTCAAATGGAAGAAGCTGTATGTAATCTGAAAGGCAAAGCATGCCACTATCTGCTTTCAGGAAGCACACTAGTATTAAACTTTCTCAGCAGGCATTTTAGAAAACCGCGCAGTGGACTTTATCCTTGTAAAATATAGTTTGTGTATTCAGTGGGCAAATGAGGAGCTTTTTACCTGGTGTGCACTGTAAATCCTCAATACTCCTGATACTAAACCTATAAAGAGGCCTCCAAGCTATTTACCAACCACTGAGCAATACTCTACTGCCACAGTACAGTACATCTACAGCCTAAAATTTCTTAGAAATTGCACTGAATCAACCTTGGAAAATATTTGTTCCAAAAGGAGTGCCACCAAGCAGGAGAGAAATGGTAAAAAGGCTACTACACCCTTTGCCCTGTAATATAAACCACTGATCCATCAAAACACTGGATCTCAGGAACTGTATACAGTACTTCTTTAAAAGCTAAAATACACATCTTATACGTCAAGCAGGAATCCTGTTTATTTGTCCTTTTTTATGAGCTTCATTTGACAATTCCAATCAGTTCAGATATTTTATTATATAGTCACCAGTTCCAGAGAATTCAGAATGTTCTTTTTCTAGGATATTGTTACTGTGTTGACCATGTAAATTGTTTCTAAATAAAAAAAAATAAGGCTGTTTCCTGCAGTCTCTGGAGCACGGTAAGCAATAGGGAGGTGCAGCTCTCTGGAACTGAAGCTGGAAAGAGATTTCAGATTTTTTTGCAGGGGGGGAGGCAAGCTTTTTGTATCTGTTAGGAATTTTCATGCCAAATCTAAAGCCCTTTTTCTGCTGGGATAGGTTAGCAGAATATGCCTGGCAGGGAACATGTGGCTCTCAAGACAGAAAGGAACTACAACTTCCAGATGCCCCAGTGAAGAAAGATAGTAGTTATAGTTTAACAATAACTAAAAAAAATCATATGTTTCCCTCTGTCTTCAATAATTGGGGATAACTAGCATTTGGTGCTAGTCCTACTCATTTTAATGGTGCCCTTACAATCTTTCTATTCAGACCTCAGATCTTTGGTAGCTGATATTAAATTTCTTTTCCCAGCCCCAAGACAGGACCTCACCCAGATTTTTGCCTACTGATTTGGCTGAAAATCCTGCTTCAAATTGCTGATCCTAGATACTTTGGCCATACCAGTTGCCTTGCTGTGAACAGGAGTGAACAGCTATAGGCACTGAGAAGACTCCATTACATTTGGAAAACTAGAGACAATTAAAAACTTTTCCCCTTTCCCTTAAAATGAGCTGGACAATGCTGAGAGAAGCTGAATCTCCATCTGCTTGATCTTTTTCCTCCTGACCTCCTGGCCTTTTCTGATGAGTCAGTTCCAAGAGAAAATAAGAGCTCTACTGACACTAGAAGAGGGTCAATGAGGCTTAAAAAATTGACCTGCTAGTTGACAAGGCACCTATAAACCACTTGTTTGTTCTGGAGCTGTTCTTGCAACTGGCAAGTGAGCTTTCAAAGAATATCCAAAAATTTAGCCCTGTGGTGAATTAACATACGGGGGGAATATATTAAAGAAAGACAAACTGCTTGAGAGTTCTTTCTTTCCATCTACCTCCCACTGAAGGACAAACTCAGTATGTGTCTCTGTATGTGTGTGTTCATCTGTACATGTTGATTATTTTCTCCTATAGAAAGAAAACAAAAAAACCACTTGAAAACATCATGGCCAGGACAGGAAAAAAAAAAACTCAGAGGGCAGCAGGTTAATGATATGCTACTGGAAGTATTCAACTTAATTTCTTTCTGAACTTTTGATCAATCTTGAATAAAGCAAGAGATAGGAATCCAAGTGTAGGAGGATCTCATGCCCAGCTGTACCTACTGAAGGTAGCAGGACTCATCTATGATTTCCAGTGAAACAACCTCAACCTGTCATAATTAGGCAATGAGCTTGGGAATTTTATTGTTGGATATGTTAGCAAATAGCAGTACTATATGAGCAAGCTATTGCATGTTGAAACCAATTATGATGAAGGGAAAACAATGATTCAGATCTATCTTACGTTCTTTAGCGAGATCCTGAGCATTGCTTAATGGGAGAACACAAGGCACAATTAAATTTAAATTAAAAAGAAACCAGTGGTGAATCATGTTCTCCCTTTCAAGCACACATAAAGTCTCTGTAGAAGAGTAGACTGTTCTTATCACATGTGTAATGGTGGAAATTAAAAGACATACATATAGGGCTGGTTAGTTGTGTGTCAGCCCTACAAGATAGACCAAGCTGAAAAACTAATTCCATGTGGGTGAAGATTACTTTAACTGCAGATTACTTTAACTGCAACAGGTATAGTAACTTTCAAGTCTGAATGTGCTTCTCCTTCCCTTCCTTTAACTTCATGTGAACTAGAGAGAGGCTTGTCTGAGTTGCTTTCTCAAGTTCTTTTCCTGGACCAAGCTTAGGTACCTCTTATCTGACTGTTGCCTTGGTAATGTCTCTTCTTCCTGTCCTTCAAGGCTATTCCCTATGCTCTCTACATTATGCCCACCGAGCCTTCCTTTACTGCTTTTAGCAGCCTGATTCAAAAAATTCAGAAGGAAGGAGACATGTAGCATGTAATTTAGGAGACAATACAAATTTACAACGTGGGGAAAATTCTGAGAGTGTAACACTTTAGTAGGGACTTTGGATGTCGCCCTTTTAATCAGCTCAACTTGGAATAAGGCCTCAGTACCTTAACCTCCCAGTAACCTTCCAAATGAGGCTACTGAACAGGATGGAGATTCAGCAGATGGCAACACTTGATTGATTTCCCTTGGCTCAGAAACTAAGCAACATTAGTTTTGGGTAATACTTGGATGAGTGACATCCAGGGAAGAGGGTACTTTGGGAAGTGATCATATATAATCCTGAAGAAGAGAATGGCAAACTAGTTTGGTACTTTTAATTTGAGGAAACTTCATTTTATTAGAATGGAAGTGGGATATATTAAGGGCATGGAGGTTAAAGCAATATTTTATTTGAATTCAATCAAATGTAGCTCATCCTAGCCTCATCCAGTTGTTGAAATGTACCATTTGAATACCAGATATGGCCTTTGGGTTCATTAAAATTTGTGCAGCTTTGGGCTAGGGGATCTGGGTTACATATAACATTGGGATATACAGGAAGTGAGATTTATTCTCAGATAATACCTATTGGAAAGCTTGCTTGTGAACAATCAACTTTTTATTATATCCTAAATATCACCCATATAGTAGCTTTCCCTAATTTGGTGGCCATTTCAAGCTTGGCTGGAACTCTGGGAATTTCACTCCCAAGTTTTTGCGTAGGCATCACCTTGGGAAATTCTGATCACTATCATAAAAGAAATGTTGATAAATGATTACTGTAAGAGTCACAAACCAATAAAGAGACTGATGATTGTTACAAGAATAAACAGATGCAAAATTCCCCATCTTTACAAAATCAACTGTTCTTATCAATTATTCCTTCCCCAGCCCTCTACTATAAGAGTGAGAAAAAATCCTCAAGGATCTTTGCCACCTTATATGATGATAAATAAGTACCTTATCTGAAGATAAAGCACTGGCTCAGATTCTTGAATTATAACCATATCTTTTCTTCCCATAAATTTCACCATCAAACTCTTTGAGATATATTTTTTCAACCCAACTATCTCCTTTTGATCTGTGGGAAGGGAACTCTGACTTTTGGTAGCTGGGACAATAGGAGTGGTCAGTCTAGGTTCTGCTAAGACTTGAATCATAGCAGGCTTTCTCTCTGATGGCCCCAGCTCTATAGACTATGCGACTGTTGGAAGTAGGTTTCATCCATGTATTTCTGGCCTCCATACTGAAATCTTTGCCAAAAATATTAAATGAAGATTTGACAACTAGTGTTCTTCTCTGGACAACCTTCAGGGATATGTTTTAAGCATATGTATCTTATACTATTTTTAGGAATAGGGATGGAGGGCTTCTGTTGTTATCTTATTGTTTTATATATTGACCTGTGTCTTATGAGATAGCAGTATAAGAAAAGGGGGATCTAAATAAATGAAATAAATAATGGCAGCAACTAATCCAGAGAAAAACCTGGATAAGGTCTTTAAGTGCACTTAAGGATCTGCATGTTTTGGCCCGCAATGATTAATATCAAGATAATTGCAGCATGGATCTTGACTGTGCTAAATAAAGCTGGGTTTTGTGTACTGTTGGAAAGCAAGCTGCCTGCACAAACATTGGGTTTATCAGAATTTAAATAGAAGCAAAAGTGCCAAGCCAAAGAGGATAATAGGAGTTCATGACTTGGTTGTCCTTCTCAGAGGAACAAAATCCAAAGTTAGATCCTGCTTCATAATTGTAGATAGCACGCCATGAATTAAATAAAAGCAAGCCCTGCCAAGCCTTTGCTGTGAGTCTGTTATGGCTTTTTATACTCAGTATTAAAAGAGGTGTAGAGAAAAAGGAAGAATGTAGTGGGTTTTATTGAAAGGAAAAGAAGAGGCAAAACTGAAAACTAAGTGATTGAACCAAACTCAGAGCGGGAGAAATATCAGGCAGGTTACAAAACATCTGCTAGTGTTTTTCATTTCATTTAATCCAGCTGGCCAAGGAATTCTGGGAGTTAAAATCCACACATCCTAAAGTTGCCAAGGTTGGACATCCCTGATTTAATCATTCAACAGAAAGGAGAGTGTCTATGTGCAATCTCATTAATGTAAGTCATGTCTTGTCGCAAAATTGCAAAAAAAAAATTGAAAACTTTCTCAAAAAGGCAACTGGACTTTTATTATTAAAAATATTTTTCCTTTTTTCATATGGGATTGAGAAAGACTCCTGGATGGGAGTTGAAACATTTCCTGGTTACATCTAATAATAAAAGTCCAGTTGCCTTTTTAAGAATTTTTTTTGCAATTTTGTTATAAGACATGACTTACATTAATGTGAATATACATGGACACTTTCCTTTCAGTTGAATGATTAAATCAGGGGTGTCCAACCTTGGCAAAAAGTTCAGTTGACTTTTTGAGAAAGTTTGCAATTTTTTAATAATTTTGCTACAACAGAAAATAAACCTTCACATGCAACTGTCCATATTTACTCATTTCATACATAATATTCAGTTGACATATGCTTTGCTTGTTTTGTGTCCTGTCCTTTGAGATTGGTAAACCATGGTTTGTGACATCATGTTATACAAAGCTAATTATAATTTCTTCAATAAATCCCTGGTAAATCAACAGTACATGAACCCAATCTTATTCTCCTTTGGCATTAACTTCTCCTTTTTGTTCTTTACCTTATTATTATTAGGTAGATATAGAATGTAGAACCTATCTCTGTATTTTTATATTTATAGCTATCTATCGCCATCTGTATAAACACTCAGAAAAGTCAGAATAGCTCAAATATGTATCTATGTTTAAGAAATTTCACCCACAATGTTTGTTTTTTTTATATTACCGGGGGGATGGGTTTTCATGGTCCTCTAGATGTTGCCAAACTACAATTCCCAGCATTCCTCACTGGAGGAATTACTATGGGTTGTGTTTAAGCAACATATGGAATGTCAAGGGTTCTCACTTTCTGAACAGCCTTTTTTCTAAGCAAATATTTAACCAATCACAAAGATCGCAACAAAAGTTTAAAAAACAGGCATCTGGATTGGATTTTTCAAGTAGAAAATTGGATTTTCAAGTAGAAAATTGGATCCATAGATTGGATTTTTCAATCCAGATGACTGTTTTTTAAACTTTTGTTGCGATGCAATTACCCTGGACGAGTGAGAGTC
>JANHZU010004185.1:84362-95766 GCA_032468055.1 Acrochordus granulatus | reverse complement strand
TTCCTTCTGATGTGAGAGGCTCATCTTCTGGTGTCCTATCTTTTAGCCTTTTGTTGTTGTCCATGGGGTTTTCTTGGTAAGGATATTGGAGTGGTTTGCCATTTCCTTCTCCAGTGGAGTCCTGTAGCTCATTTTCCAGTAGATGTCCAGGATCCCCAACAACATCCCCTAGTGCGGTCCTTGTTAACCCGGGTGACGACCGAGCCGGTATGGATTTCTGTAATTTACTTCTCATATTTTTATAAATGGGAGACACTCTTCATCTGGCTCCTCTGATGAGACCTGTCCAATATGGACAGAGAGCTCTGGCAGAGCTCTCATCTTCTTCAGAGCACACAAGCCCCCCAACCACAGCAAGGTAGTGTCTCACTGGGGGGCATTATAGCTCTAATAACCCTTAAAATGATGCAACAAAACCATTCTGTAGCTCTTTTGTTAAGTTACAGTAAAACTAAACTAATGGAATTGACCACTTAATACAATGGCTCCAGGTGATTAAGATTTTAGCTTTGGAACCATCTCATGGGAAGAGAATAAAACGAGCCCTGTTATTCTTATGTTTTAAATAATATGTTTAGCATAGAATCTGCTATTATTTCAGGTTCCTAAGGATAAGCACTGAAACAAGGAGACAAAAATACATGGAATGTAGCTAAACTCCAGATTGGTGGTCTGTAGGCAGACATCTTCCAAGAAACCAGAGTTGAAGAAACCAAAGTACTGCATCCACTGTGGCATCTGAGCCTCTCTTCCCACGGTAAATTTACAGGCATTTTACTCTCAAACAAGCTGAATGCACACATTCTAATGTTTATTAAAACAAAAAGGATTTTAAATATAGGTCCAAAATGACACTTGACTGAAAAAAATAATAAAAAAGGGTTTGACATTACATCATCACACCATACTTCGTACTTGGCTACAGAAAAAAATAAACAGAAAAAGTGACCCTCATCCACAATAATATAACCTACTCTTTGTAGACTAAATAATGGTTGACTGAATTACCTGGTTCACTTTAAAATGAAGAGATTAGTTACCCAAGAGGGCAACAATAAAAACTTCATCATGCAGAGTGAAGTCCAAGTTTTGATTTCAGAGCTAATGCCTCTTAAACAAAGAGGCAGGAGAACAGCAGAAATCTGTTTCTATTCAATTGCAGTAACAAATTGTTCAGAGAAAGAAGCAGTGAAAATCCAAGTGATAGTCCAGTTTGAGAGGGATCTTCATTAGATACCATTGGCCAGACCATTCTTAAAACAAGTATCCATTTACTGACCAAACAATTTCATTCTTCTGCTCCTAATTTTCAATCTTTGTACAAAAAGCTAAACTAGATGTGGCTTACAGCATTTTCCATACAAGCCAATTTGAAATTGATGAGCAAGGGTGTGGGAATAAGGCTGGTTAAGGTCAGAATGACAGCAAAGAGTGAGGAACATGACATTTTCCTTTTCTGCTGTGATTCCAAGGGAATTGAAGAGGCATAGGTGGTTCACCTTTTTAAAACTAAATCAAAAGTGGGAATCTTAAATCAGAATGCCTCCTTGCATTGCAAAGGAAATTGTAAATTAGAAAGAAATTATCTCTGCCTCTGTGGTTGAAAAGTCCTCTATCCAAAAATCCTCCAAATTATCAGGAGACACTTTGCCAAGGAACAAAGGCCAAATTTGCAAAGCTCTACAGATAATACAGCCAAGTTATCTGAGAATGCTCTGTTAAACAATACTTTCAGTTTCCTCGTGAGGCAATCTTTTAAACAAGGCAATGTGGACACGTATACATGTGAAAGTGTTGTGCAACAAGCAGAAATGTTTACTCTACCAGGTATATATTTGGAAATGAAAGAGTTTCAAGGAATCAGCTGACCAAATTCTTTGGCCCATAGGGCAGGAGCATTCACCAAAATAAACAAGGCCATTCTACTTGCTGTAGGAACAGTTTCCCATGCATTTCATCACCAACCAATCCCAATATTTCTTTGCTTGTTTCATCAGGAAGTTACTGGGATGTGGCTTCAGGGCAGCCATCAACTAAACTACCATTTAGTTGATGGTAAAACATGACTGAATCTAAACCAGCATCTCTCAATCTCAGTAAAATTAAGATGTGTAGACTTCAATTCCCAGAATGGATGGCTGGGGAATTCTGGGAGGTGAAGTCCAAAGATCTTAAAATTGCTTAGATTGAGAGCTATTGGCTTAAAGCTTCTTTTTGTAGAAAACGTTTGCCAGATTTTAGCATTCCATTCTTGATCATGATGAAAAAAGAATATGAGAAACCCTGCTCTGAATAAGCCTGTTTAGTATGCTATGATAACAACTTCCAGAATTCCCAGCCAGCAGGGCTGAATCATTTTGATATGACAATTGATGATTCCTATGAAACAAATTTGGACGAGTGCCACCACCTCATCAGTGGAGCTCCAGTTTTGTCCCAGTTGGAGAACAAGAGGGGTGTATCTTAAATTGGGGTTTGTGGACAAATTGCCTTGCAATCAAGGGCTGCTTGCTACTTTATGCCAATGCTGCAATCCTGAAAGCATTCATCTCACTAGAAGGCCCACTGACATCAATGAGCTCTGGCCAGAATAATTTGAGGGAAAAAATATTTCTCTCTCAATTTGAGGAACACAGCCAAAGGAAGAATCCTGTCTCTGGAGGCAGGCTTCCTTGGAAAAGGCATATATCTTTTTTCGCAGTCTGCAGATTCAGCATTTTACTCAGGATCAAAAATCTCTTGTTTTGATTCTTCTGAAAAAAATAGATTATTGACGGTGAAGATGTACAGACTGTAGACAATAGTTTCAAGAATGACTTGGTACACTGAAACTGGGAATTACATTCCAAAGGATATAATCAATAGAAGGAAAGACAGGTTAACTTGGTCTCAGGGAAAGAACCTCTCAAGGTTTTAGATGCAGAAATGGAATTTATCATTCTGTGCGCTTACTACATATCTGGTCAATATAACTTCAGGCTTACCAAGCAAAACGGAAGTCTTAATGTACAGCAGTTTGCCAAGGCACTGAGGAACATCCTTTTTTAATATTTGCCCAGATGCCTGCTTATTCATGACAACAATCTGGGCTGAATTTGGCTTAGTGTAATATGCAATGTATTGGATCTAAAATGTGAATTCTTAGGAAATCTGAGTTCTTGGATATTTATTCCCTGGTTTCTCAACTTTCATCCCCCCTCCCCCATCCTTTTTGAGTTTGCCAATTTGGTCATCAGATTAAAATGTAGTTTAGTTTATCTGAAGTGCCATATATTAATAAAAAAAATTCTCCAGAAACACTAAATATTATTATTTCTGTGCCTTTTTAATATATTTGATGTTTATTAAGTTCTCACCTCCATAAAATGTCTGTGCTGGCATAAGGAGGCAGAAGCAAGAGAGGCAAAGAAAAGACAGTTCACCATCACAAGGCATTGGACATAAACAAATCTTGGAAATTAAAAAATATCAATTTTATTTAAGCCATACTTCTTTTAAGATATACCCAACATTGGCAATATGGCATCTAGGAATGGCCAGAGTCCCCTAAATGTGATCCACAATCCCTTAGAATTGAATTATTTTTCATTTCATCTAAAACTAGTCCAAGACCTCATAGAAGTTCTTACTTGCTTTTCAGAGAAGCCATTGCAACGTATAAACCATGACTCCTGCCTTAATGTAGCAGATAATTATAGTCAATCAAGGTTTCTTTAACAGATCTAGGAAAAAAATATTGACATAGCATAATGTATGTTTACATTAATAATACATAATTGTAGAATGGGCCATGTAGAAATTGCTGAACAGGAAAGCCCCATGTATTGATAGAATACAGTACCTGCAGAATTACTAAGACCAGTGCCAGTTAACATCATCACTGCCCTGTGTCAACATATGGTCTACATGTAAATGGCCTCAGGATTGGAAAAGATCTGTTTTTATCCCATTAATAAAGAAAAATGATGCCAGAGACAGCTTCTCTATCTGTATCTAGTATGCTCCAACTATCACACAATTTCACTGATTTCTCATGCAAGCAAGAGTCTGTTAAATATCATTCAACAGAAGCTACAGAATGTCATCAGTCAGGAATTACTTGATGTACAAGCTGGATTGAGAAAGAGGTGTGGCACTCAAGATCATGCTGTCAATATTAGATGGATTATGGAAAAGGCTTGTGAATATCAAAAGGATCTATATTTGTGTGTTTTATTGATTACAGAAAAGCTTTTGAACACAATAAGCTATGGGGTATGAGTGGTTTTGCATGGTCTTGGGGTCCCAACCCACCTGATCAGATTTATTATATCACTGTACACTGATCAGGAAGCAATAGTGAGAACACTTTCTCGTGATACAGATTGGTTCAGGATCAGTAAGGGGGTTAAAATAAAATTTTAATACAGGGATGTATTTTATCACCATTTTTGTTCAATCTATATGCTGAAGTGAACTTGCAGAAATTAGATTTGGAACTGCCTGATTTTGGAGTGAAGATTGGGGGAAGGACATAAATAATTTGAGGTGTGCAGATGATACAACACTATTGGCTGAAAATAAGGAAGACCTGGAAAAAATAATCTGGAAAATCAAGGACAAAAGTAAAAAAGTAGGATTAAATCTTAATATTGGCAAAACAAAGATAATGACAACAGCAGCAGATGCACATGAGACATTTAAAATCAACAAGGAGGAAAGTGAATTAGTTTGAGAATTTATTTTCCTTGGATCAAAAATTGTTCACGATGGCAGTTCTTCACCTGAAATCAAATGCAGGATAATCTTAGGCCACACTGCAATGGTTAACTTTGATAAGATCTGGAAAAACAGAAGTATTGATATTATTACAAAAAGCAGGCTAGTTAGAGTAATAGTCTTCCCTGTGATGATGTATGGTTGTGAGAGCTGGATACTAAGTAAGGTTGACCAAAGAAGAATTGATGCCTTTGAAGTGTGCTGCTGGCAACAATTATTACATATACCATGGACAGCCAGAGTAACTAACAGAGAGGTAATGAATTGTATAAAACCAGACACATGACCAGAAGTCAAAATCACAAGACAACGTCTGACTTACTTTGGCCATATCATGCACACAAATTAATTGGAGAAGTCAATGATGCTAGGAATAGTTAGTGGAACAAGAAGAAGGGGCAAGCAAAGAACATGCTGGCTTAATACCATCAAAAGTGATACAAAGACAAACATTCAACAACTGAAAGAAGCTGTGCTTGACAGGGTAGCATGGAGAGCACTTGCCTATAAAGTCGCCAAGAGATGGACATGACTGAATGGATAAAACAACAACATAAAGCAAACTTAACATGCTTTTTGCTGCTGCCTGTTCCCAGGTTAAATTAAACTGCCTTATTTCCTGAGAATTGTGTGTGATACAGTCTATCTTCTTCAGACTTTTTTATTCAACCCTAAGGATCTGAGAATCCCATCCCTCTGACTTGTGTGAATGCATCCAGTTCAGGCATGCTACTTGGATAAGGCTATACAAGCACACCCACACTTTCCATTCCAGAGACTTAAGCTGTGATGAGAAGAATTTGGAGTTTTGCAATGCTCACCTCTTACCTTAAGGTCACAATTACAACTCCTGGTGTGTAAATCCAGTTCTTATCTCAGCAAATTTTGCAGCCTCCCCAGTCTTCAAGCTATCTGATAGACATTTCCTGTTTTCAATTGAACATAGCCATTGAAATACCAGTCAATAGCAGACAAATAGGCTCCTCTATCAAGATGTGAAACCTATACGATTGGAGTTCAATGGCCTCACGTCCACAGTGGAACATAAAAAATGAACCAGAAGTGAAAGATCATGTCACAACACTTGTTAATTCTAAAGTCTTTTACCATTGCCTTTTTGTTTAGAGGACTGCATGCATATACTTAAAAGAGGGAGTGTAATTCTTTACACTACTGCAGTTTTTTTTCATATACTACTATAGCTATTTGCCACTAAATTAAAAATTTGTAATAATCTCCCCCCTCATTCCCACAGTTAAAAGAGGAAGGCTTAGAAGGAATTCAGAAATAATGGATCCTAAATCACTCACCTTCCAGAAACATAACCTATAAAGCATTCCAACAGTGAGGTAAAATAATTATTTTCTAAATAAGAGCTATGAAATGTTTATGCCAAGCATCTGTGAAACGAAAAATGTATCAGCAGATACCTTCCAAACACTGCTTGACTAGTTTCTTTTCTTCTTTTAGTTTATATTTGAGAATAAGATGTTTTTGTTCAGAAATATAATGTACCCTAATTAACTAAAAATAGGGGTTACATTAGTACTCCAGGGTTTACCCATCACCATTATTACTGAGTCTATCCACCTTACTTCTGGCTAGCCTCTTCTCGTTACCAGCTTTCAAATCTTCTCCAGAGAGCTAGATCTTCATGTAATGTGACTGAAGTAGGATAATGTGAGTCTGGTCATTTATATCTCAAGTGAGAACTGTGGTTTATTTATTCAAAAATTTCCTTCCTTCCTTCCTTCCTTCCTTCTTTCCTTCCTTCCTTCCTTCCTTCCTTCCTTCCTTCCTTCCTTCCTTCCTTCCTCCTTCCATGACCTCCTTCCATGACTCTTCGTAGTGGTAAAGCAAAATAATAGGAGTTCTGATGGGACAATTATCCTAAATGAAATCCAGCAATTGAAGAATACAAGTTGTTCAAAAGGAACAGAACCAAAATATCATTGTACTAAAAATACTAAAAGTAGTAAAAGTGGTGAACTTACTATAATTATTGGGAACAACTGCATTAAAATAAGTAGAAGACAACATAACATCAGTACTATTGTTGGTATTTATTACAGACTATTCGAAGAAGTAGAAGCTTTTTAAAACTAGTTGCAAATCTTTCAGAGAGTCATGAAATTACAGTGATAGAGAACATGAATTACCCTGACAGCTGTTGGAAGGCAAACTTTGCCAATCATGGTAGTTCCAGCAAATTCCTGACCTGCCTTGACAACAACTTTCTCCTTCAGTGAATGGAAAAAAATACAAGGGAATCAACTATCCTTGATTTCATTCGTAGTAGACAGAATAGAAATAACGGAAATTTTGGAAGAAAATAACCATGTTTGAATTCTTGATATTAAGGGAAAGTAAAGCTGAGTGTAATCAAATACATACCTTTGATTTTTTTTAAAAAATAGCTGATTATAAAATAAGATAATTTAATGGATAGAAGTTCATTTTGTAAAAACAAAAAAAGACACTTATACGAAAAGCACAATTGGGAACATTTCCAGCCCAGAGAGGAAAAAAAAGTAATGTGGCTGTATTAATGTCAATTAAATTCCAATTCCCTAAATGAGTCACTTGAATATGCTAACAATAAGGTGTGCATATGTGCTGTTGTTATGGCTCCCTAATTGTGAGCCTAATATGTTTTAGAACATAATAGTTTAGTGGCAGAGCTTGTTCAAGAATGAGCTGCTTCAGGAATGTGAAGAAAGTTTAAGGCCCTTTCCTCTGAGAGTATAACAACTTTTGGAAGGTCCTTCTCTACCTTGGGACCTAAAGAACTGTTCATAATACAGCCCCCACATTTCTCATCCAACATGGCCAAAGACTATGGAAACTAAAGGAAAATGGGTTTGTAGTGCCAACACATCTGGAGAGCACTAGGTTGGAGATATCCTTTGAGAAGCAATTGTCTTGGCTTTCTTAGTCTATATTTGCTCTTCAGCTCTCAGAAGCCAGATGAGAAATTTTCTTCCTTATACAAAACTGGGAAAGGAAAAAAAACCTGGATGAGAAATCCTTGACATATGAAAACTTTATTGTTGTTGTTAAAATTGAGGATATTTTCCCCTAATATATGGAAACAAATATTTACTTCTCTCCTCTTATGTGCTAACCTGGAAGCATCTCACCACAGCTGCATTACATTGGCCTTCTCTTGTTCATGTAAAGATGAGAGTGTGGAAATATTTGTTATTTGATTGGTAGACTTTGGAATATCTACCTAAAACAGATGAGGAGAATGTTCAGAAGATATATCTGGCTTGGTAGTCTTGGATCAGTAGTCCTTGCTGAGTAATGCCATTAGCTTTCAGATCAAATAATCTTGTATAGCAATGTTAAGATTCCTTTGTTCCCCTAGGATGGTACTACTGATTTTTGCATCCTGCATAAAAGAGTATTCAAACAATATACTCTTGTGAATACATTTCTGAACACAGAATGGAATTCCATGCATCTGCTTCAGATTACTGCATAGGCTTTACTTGAATAATTATTTAATTATTCTCCTTTCGACTACCTTCTGTTGTTCTCAGTGTGTTCTTCTCTGGCTCTGAAGATTCATCTGAAATTCTTGCTAGAAACTGCCACTCCTTACATGAGGTCAATATGTAAAAAGACAAAATCTCAGTGCTTTTTAAAAGGAAATACTATAGACCTCAATGGATTATACCCTGATTTTCATCAGTATTTTAAAAAACAATCACTTTTTAACTTCTCTTTATTAGGCATAATTGATTCAATGAGCTGGAAATAAATTTTATCTCATTGAATCCATCTATATCTGTCAGACCTTCAGACAGATTCATAGTTTTGTTTTTGGTCAGCCACATTTAAAGATTATCAAGATCCCTAAGAATCTTCATTCCTGCCAATTTTAGCTCCATTCTTTGCTCTAGAAAATATATTCTTCATTTATCTTATAGACCAGCTATAATTAAAAGGAGAAATGAAACAAGCCAGTAATTAAACTGAGGCAGATATCATAAATGGTTTAGGAGCCATGAACGTAGTGATGAAATTTAACATATTTTTTTAATTTGTTATTGTAATGGTATGTGAGAATGACCCTGAAAGACAAGATGCTTAACAGTCAGATGAAGAAAGCTAGATGCAGATGTGGGAGAAGGAAGGGAGTATCAGGGGTGAAGAGGGGAATTAGCCTGGAGTCGCTACTCATGCACAAGCATGAACCCCTCATGAGGACTGTTGGTATTATCTTTGGAGTGCAGATGTTCAGAGAGCCAGTTGGAGAAATTCTTGTAATCTTATAACATCAATAAATCAATTCGGTAGAACTGCATTACTAAACCTGATCCTTCATGTCCAATAGTAAACCTCTCAAGTAAACCAGACAGGAAACATGACCAGATGAGCTAATTCTAGTTTATTGTAAAAGACTTACAGTAAATGAGACTTAACAGAATCATGCAAGTCCTAAAGTACAAATTTCCCATTGTCACTTTAGCTCTCTGATCTATTGGGAGAGGTTCTTCCTCAGTATCTTTCTCAGACCATTAAGCAACTGTTGGCTCCCCCCTCTCTTGTCTGCTCTTGTCTTGTCTATGCAGCATCTCTTCCCCTTGTACCTCAATATCATTCTCACATTCCATTACAGTTACATACTACACGAAATACATGAGGTTTTCTCTATATTAAAATGTATCTCCATCTGCACAAAACAATCTCCATTCTGACACTTCCTGTGAAATATTTTCTTTTGAAGAAATTAATGGAAATTCCTCCATCAAGAGTAATATCCTCAAATCTACTTTCTCTGGATGTTGAGAGTTCTCCCTCTGGTTTTGAGAAAAAAAAATGTTAATCCTCTTCTCAGCCCAAAGGAGCATTGATCTCATAGGGTACAGACTTAATTGGTTATCCAGTATGGAACTGCCCATTTAACAGCTCATCATAAATAAAGCCCTATTCAACAATTAGGCTGTCACGAAGTCTGTTCAGCATTCTGGCCTACAATTGGGAATAAGCAAGATTCTTAGGATCTGAGCTTAAAATATGAAGCTTAAAAGTCTTCAGTTCCAGGATTTTGGCTTCTACAATAATTAACTGCCTATGTTCTTCCAGAATCTGAATTGTAATTTGTAAGGGTGGATGAGTGGACTTTATCTGCCCCTCCCCATTTATATTAGCATTTAGAAAGCTCTGTGCCATGAAGTACCACCTACTTTGAAGATAAGCACCACCAAAAACTGACAGAAAACCATGAGCAATGTTACAGAATAATACCCCAGTTACGACAACAATGGATTTCCAGTGCTCCCACTGTGCTAGACTCTGTGCTTCCAGACTGGGACTGCAGAGCCACTTCCATGTCTACAGATGAACTGGACAATAGCATGTTTGTTTTTTTTAACTTGAAGGACTACCATATATTGTCTGTATTTCCAACTAATCCAAGTATTATGCCTCCTTCTGGTACTACCCAAGACCCAAGTCCTCTCTCTATATAAATTAATAATGATGCCAGATGTATTTTTAGATAAACACTTTTTGCAATAAATCATGTAGGTACAGATCTCCCATGTACTTTACTAAACTTTTGAAGCCAGAAAAATCAATGGAAGAAATTCACAATGTCATATGGGACTTTTTAGGAGATTATTACTTTCAGCTACTAACTGAGTCCATTAAAACCATCTTAAATAATTCATATGGATAAAAGATAATGGGGACCTCACTAATTTTTTGCATAATTTGTATTGGGTTTTCTAATAGAAGAGTTGCACACCAAGATGAAATTGCTGATTTTATTCCCTTTAGTTTTTGATCCAACAGGGGTTTATCCTCAGAAGGAGCAAAATAAAAGGCTCTGTACAGGAATACAAGAAATACACTGTACAGGAATACAAGAAATAAATCACATTTGGTTTCCTGTACACCACAGTTCCTCTCTCTGTGAAAAAGTAATATACAGGGGGATATCATTTGCACAAACTCAAACATACCTTCAGAAGAAAAACTCAATAAGCACTGTAACTCAGTTTTTCATTTAATTTTAGTTAAATTAATAAATAAATATTTATTTCCTTTCTTCTCTTTTATTCTAACAGTTCATACACCAAGGCCTCCTTTTTTAAAAAAGGAACAGCAGGTGAGCTGTCCATTTACAAGCTAAGTGGAAGTTATTAATAAAATTCTGCTTAATGGCTAGTAGCCATTTCTACTGAACTGAGATTCCAGCACTATGTAACTGCTAGCATGTTATTTACTAGCAGGTTCAATCCATTCTTAGTGAACTGGGAAGATGTGGATGAGATTTAACAATAAAAGACTCAAATGAATCCAAACAACATAAATTTGTTGCATCCTAAATAACAAAATGAGTTTCTTACCTAACTTCCAACTATAATATTCTTTTAATACTTACTTTGTTGAACACATTGGTATAATAGAAGGACATTATTTTGCACAATAAGATGGAAAAATATTTTGTGGTTGGATATTATTGATAGTGTGTGAACTGAGAACTACCAAATGTAAGAAATACATCAACAACCTCAGATATGCAGACGATACCACTCTAATGGCAGAAGGTGAAAAGGAGCTAAAGAGCCTCTTGATGAGGGTGAAAGAGGAGAGTGCAAAAGCTGGCTTGAAAGTCAACATTAAAAAAACA
>JANHZU010004185.1:69833-84262 GCA_032468055.1 Acrochordus granulatus | reverse complement strand
ATGCATGCACGCGCACACACATTATGCTCAAACATGATTAGAAACCTCCTGAGGACTTCTCTGCTCAATCCAGGAAGGGAAGGAGTTTCAGAGTGAGGTTGGCATACATGATTAGTTTGTATCCATAATGCTTGAAAAAAATCTAACAGTGTCTAAGAAATCATACTGAGCCAAAAGAGGGAGAAAGTAATATTGTGAATTTTCACTTCCAAGAGGCAATTTCATCTTCAGGCAAAGAAATTTACAATTTCATAAATATCTTTAAAACCTGCAAGAAATCTCTTTGCTTATAATGTTTGTCCTCTGGGTAATAATCTGTTTTGTACTTTCAAACAACCAACCAAACAAACAAACTATGAAGGGAAACTGTTCCAAAATAATGAGAAGATCAAAATCTATGGAAAAAAAGTTATGTCTGATATTGGAAGGAGTATTTGGTTTTGTTTTGTTACAGCAAAAGAGTCAAACTGGTAGAAAGGTCTAATTCACACATTCCCATTTTATTTGAACTAGTGCTAATTAGACAATGTATCCACTCTGACTTTGTGGCAGACAAATTTAATCATTGTTTCTTTTCCATCCATTTTGTTAAATGTAATCACAGCCAAATAAAAAGAGTCATAGGGAAATCCAGTTTTCATTACAACACTAAATTAACAGACTTTTCTTTGAACTGAATGGAAGTCAAGGCAGGGAGCCCCATTGTCAGAATATCTGTCAACTGACGAAGAAAGGCCTACTCCGTTATCTTCCATTTATTCTAAATCTGTGCCTCCCCTATATTTGCTCTTAGTTTTACTGCTTCAAAGAATCATGAAACTGTGGAGTTGGTTGGCTGACCTCCTGGTAGCCTTGGATGGTTCCTCTTCTGAAGTCTACAAGTTCAGCAGACAGTATGGATGTGGATGAATGCCAGAGGTTTAGGAGAGTGCACTGGAAGCTGTAATCTACTCAAAGGGAAACTGTTATTCCTAAATACACCAGAAGCTATAATACAATACTGAGCTGCATCAGGAGCTACTCACATAACAGCCTTTGTCTGGGTTCATTCACATATTAGAATACTTGAAGCAAGTATTCTAATTTCAAGTCCAGCTTTTGCTTTGAAAATATGGGTTATTTATCAATCAACCACTTACTAGTCAATCTTATGAATCTTTCTATATGTTGGAACTTTCTATATTGATCATACCATGAGTATGCCTTTGCCTAATGACTTGAGTGTAAGCTGTCTATACTGTTTTCTAAATATTAGACTATATTTCTTGCACTGCTAGATAAAATCCTGATCAGAAGAGTAATATTACTAGTCTATTCCTATTCTAAATGCCGTTCTGTGATCAGGGAGGAAGCAGGGTAGTGAGCCAGATACCGAAACCACAGTCCCAAATAAGATTTGTCCATAATTTATCACCTTCTTTATCTACCATCCTGAAGCAGTGACTTTGCCTTACTGAATGTAAGAATAATTGTGAAATTTTCTGGAGCTGAAAATTATGAACCAATGTAGACTTCACATCCTTTATAAAAGTGTTAGCCTGTCTGCATAGAAAAAGCATAAGAAAATAGACAAGATTTTTGCTGCCCTATTTGACTATACAGCTGAAAGTAAGGTACTCACTGGAGTTCTTGTGTTATAACTTTTATGTTCCTTCTAATAAATACAATTAATCAGAATCTTGGTTATTTGTTCCTTGAATTAACTGTTGAATTAACTACAAGGAATAAAATCCAGCACAAATGCAGAGTCAGCCCTGATACAAGCAATTAATTGCCATTCTTCAGCATTATCATCATTATATTAATACCTAGGAATATGTCTTTAGCCCTATAGATTAATTTATTTGATGATGCAAAAACATCATTCAATCTAACTAAAGGTAGCAAGGAAGTTTAAAGGAAAGATGGTGTAATACATGCCACCAGCATCTTCTACCTGAAGTACCCAATCAATCTACCTGAGGATAGAATTATGTCGAAGTTATATCTCCAACATGTGGGTAATAATGAACTATAATGGTGTGGAATATATGACACCTAGAGCTCCTGAGTGAAGGCAAGATATAAATCAAATAATTAAGATCTTCACATAATTAAGATGGGAATTATTATAAAGATGGGAATTATTATAAACATAGTTGTTGAGTTTAATATGATTTATTGCCAAATAAGTGTGAAAAAACTTTATAAGAACTTTTGGGCTTTCTCTGCCTTTAATCTGAAAAATTTAAATAATTTTAGAAGCTGAAACTATTAGCAGGTTCATGTGCTTGCCTATGTTTCATGTTTTGTTTGGGCAATTTTTTCTGAAAATATTTTTAAAGTTTGTCTTTATTTCTTCATTATTTCATGTTGGCATTAAAAGAAAGTAGCAGAAAATGTGCAATTCCCTCAAGATAGTAATTAGCTTTTTGGGGGCCTTGGGTGCAATTGGAGTACCACTTGAGGACCATTGGCATTGACAAATTCACCATCAGTCAGTTGCAAAAGGCAGCATTTCTTGGAATAATTTACATCCTGTGACGATGTCTTTAACTACATTAAAGAACAGCATTTTCATATCTCAAGTCCTTGGAAAGACTCAATATAGAGACAAAATGCCAAATCCAGTCTAAACATCTGGCTGACTGAGCAACAAACAACAAATAGCTTTTCTGAAAAGTTAGTTCTTTTGGTAGTCAAAAATCCTGACTTCCTATTGACAATACTGAAAGAAATGGAATTCCATATGACAAAAAAAAATAGTCACAGATTTTTCTCGTCCCAGAGATAATAGTTGATCAGTAATTGAAACTAAAGTATAAAATAGTAAATAAGCAAATCCCTAACCCAAAAAGCTAGGTTAAAAATTACAATACAAGTGTAAATTTTATCACTCAGAAGTTTTCTCCCACTCTTTGATTCTTCGTTCAGCTCTAAAACTTGCCTTTGGCCTTCTGTAATTAAATGTATACATCTATACCATGTGGCTTCTTTCATTTTGGATGATTGTAATTTTCAAACAAAAGGATGGGCTAAATGTGGCTTTCTTTCTTTCGGGTTATTGTGGTTTTCAAATCATGTTTTAGGATTAATTATTGCAATTTAGTCAACAGATGATGGTTAGATATATGAATTAGTGTAATATAAACTCAGCTTTCCTTTTAATTTTTGTTAATATACTTATTCTGTTGTTCAGATGGACAAAAGGTGTAATATATAGTAGAATCAAAAGCATTATTGTACTCCTCTTACATACTGTACACATAGTATTCATTAAATATTTGAGAGGAACATCAATATACCAACAGAAGAGAACAATTTGAATTGCAGAGACATCAATATAGTCAGATGATTTCCTTTTCTGCCAAAGAAGAATTCAATTCTATTCCAGAATTCTTACCATCACTTACTTATTTAGCACTTAGTGTAGAATCCAAAGTACCATTTTTCATCCTCCAGCAACAGTAGTCCTGCTATGTCTGAACAGGAAATAGGAACACAGGCAAGGGGCCAACATCATCCTTTTGAGATAGGCAAGGAATTGTGAGGAGGTTTGGAATGTACTTTACAGAAATTGTAACAAAATTTTTAAAGCCTGTAAAACCCCTCTCTACTTCAGATGTATGCATCACAATAAAAGCAGAATTGTTTTGAGTTTTCTTCTTGCTTTCTACTTTTCTAGGTCTCAGATATCTTTTTTGTTACCGCTCAGATTTCCTTCCTCTTCTGAATCAAAAATACATTCCTTTACACTACCTCCCCCCATTGGAATCACGTCCCTCTCCCATGTGGGGCAAGCCTGAGATAGAAGACTTCGATGAAGCTGGAATTTGTCCCCCTCTTTTGATGGCTGGCACAGCAACTGGAGAGACGGAGGTGACAAGAAGTTCTTTCCAACCTTGGAACCTTTGGATGTGATTACTTCAGTTCCCAGAATCTGTCAAAGTTCATGGAATTTGAAAGCCAACATACCTGGGGAAAGTCACAGATGGAGTCACTGAAATCAATAACTTTGAGATGATTAATTTAAATCCCATTCCTTTCAGTGAATCTTCTGTAAATACTACACAATTCAGATCCAATCCTATATTTGCTACATGGATGGTATGAAATGAATATAACTCAATCCCATATTTAATTATACCTTTCTATAATTATTTTTTATTAGGAAAATCAACCATGCCCCAGTAAATCTCCTTTCACAATAGGAAACATGCTTCAGAAAGTACCAAGAACTTGATCTAAATGTCTTTAATGAGATTTTTTTTCAAGTTCAACTTAAATAACTGTTAAGAAATGTTAATAGGTTCATTAACATAACATATAAAGCTGGGAATAGATCTTTTTATTAACTTTGCTGCTAAATGCTCCTTAGTAACAGCACTTTAACAGCTGTTGAATGCTTTAACTCAATGTCATAAATACATGTTGCTCAGTGGAATAGAACCACTGTCCATCAGTAGCAATGCAAAGAATGGTATAAACCATACCAATATAATCACCTACTGCAGACGATTGTTGGGGAATGTAATCATGCAGGCTTTGGTTAATCTTATTACTGTATACCTCTTATTCAGCACTGTTTAAATTGTTTTACTTTTATTATTTTATTACTCATATTAGCTCTTTTTGATACATATAAAACTTTTTTGTTACTACTTTTTTATTTAACTTCTTAGAAGTGGTTTGGAAATTTTGGGTTGAAAGATGGTGTATAAATTAATATTTTATCAACATCCCATAATAAATGGACTGCAACAAGTGGAAATTATTCCCTGAGACTTTATTCTGCTCCATAATTCCATTTTTAGATTTAAAAAAAGTCCCTGAGTAAATTAGAGAAGCAAGAATTACATTTTTAAACCTGTGTGGGTTTGGAGGGGTGGAGTGTGTTAATTCAGAAAACAAAAAGTTTCCAGCTAGTTTTCTTGGGATTCCTGGTTTTTCCCTGGGTATGTAATGGAGGCAAAAGCTACATAATCAAGAAAATTAATATTTAACGTTTGGAGAACTTGACTGTTTTAGACTACAGATCTCACAATCAACAGCTACTCTACCTGGGGATTGTTAAATTAATTCATGTTCTTTAAAGGGCACCAGGTTGCCTTTATCACTAAGATCACTGCAGATGATGACTGCAGCCATGAAATCAAAAGACGCTTGCTCCTTGGGAGGAAAGCTATGGCCAACCTAGACAGTGTAGTAAGAAGCAGAGACATCAGCTTGCCGACAAAGGTCATTAACAGAATCTTGCAAGTCTGAAAATAAAGTTCTCCCCATCTCCTTTACAACCCAAGAAAGTTTTGACTTGCAACATACTGATTTAACTATGGTTGAAAAGAAGAAAGTGTGGATAACTGATGTGGCAAAACTGGAGGACAGTAGAACAGAAGACAAGGAATTGGAGAAGATCACAGAGTACCAAGATTCAAAAATTGTAATGAAAACATTATGGCTTAAACCAACCATGGTGGTCCCAGTGGTTATGAGCATACTGGGTACCATACCAAAAATTCTTAGATAGCATTTAGAAAACCTGCACATTGACAATATTTCTGTCAATTTCAAAAGACCATACTGCTTGGATCCACACATGTACTATGCCAATATATTATGACATCCTAGGTTTTTGGGAAGAACTCAGTGCATATGAAGACAAAGGCCAAAATCACCTGCAGCAGCTGTAACTTCACATTGTTGTGTATATAATAATATATCCTGGTTGATGGTTATTGTTAAAGCAAGAGAGAACCAAGGCAATACTGATCTGGTTTCAGGTTTCTGAAAAACCTGAATGCTTGAGGATTTCATCATGGATAACTTGTCAGATAATTGGACCCTGACTTGCTCTAAAAGGTTTGCCAAAGTTCATGATCCTAAGCTTAAACTTTGAGCCACTCTGAAACAAATTGTGGTTTTCAATGAAATTAAGCCAGATTCAGTGGTTCAGACCCCAAAAGAGACAAGTTAGATATTACTTGGATTTTTTGTCTTTTCTTCTGCATTTAGAAAGCGGAACTAAAACCACATGAGTACTTCATATATAATCATAGCTTGAAATGAAAAGCAAGAGAAGAAAAGTGTTTTTAACTTCTAGTTTTTTTCTAATAAAATCTTGCTCATAAAGCCCCATGACTAAGATCACTTGCTTTGTTTTAAGGTTAGATGAGATTTCCTCATGCTTATGTTCCCTCAAATTTATTTTGGTATAGGAATTCATCAAGTTCTAAATTGCTTTTCTGGAATTAAAGCTGTTATAAAATATTACACAAATAAACTGTGAACACTTAAAAAGTCACACATGCTAACATTGGCAGGCAGAACAATATAACCATGTATTTCTATATTTTAGTACAAATACAGTGATAGGAATTTAAATTAATATAATGGAACCTGCAAGTGTTCAGAGTTTTTTAATAGGAAAATACACCCTAGCTAATCATCTATAATCGAATGACTTCTACCTGTGGGCAAACTTGAATGAGGACAGATATACCTTCATATTACTATATTCCCAATTTCTTAGGACTTTAAAGGGTGAAAACAGCATTGGATTGGGCCACCATCATGGCTTTGGCATGATTCTCAGGTTACTTCTCAGGGGTCCTGGAACAGTGCTCAGAGGACTCCATCATCTTGCAAGTAGGGGCAGAACACACATGAAATTTAGAGGTATAGAGATGTACTTGGCCCTTATACACTTCAACCTATGGCAGGTAAGTGAAAGTAGGAGAAAACAGATGCCTTTTTCATGATGAAAAGTTCACTTTAGATTGCAATCCAGGTCCCAGGACTGTTGGCTGTGATCATAATGAAATGATTATGGTATTAGCATATCTAAGTAGAAAGATATTAGAAGAGGATGGGCTCCCACTGAAGTGTTATTGATTTATTTTACAAAAGTTCTCTTTGCTTGCCCAGTCCTCCCTGTATTGTGCAAAACTGGACTGCTTCTTCAAATTCCATCAACAATTCTCCCTTTTGAGCATTCAAAATTCCATTACATAAGACCCAAGAGGTATGGTCCCAGGCCATATGACTATATACTGAGCTATAGTCTGCCAGGGAGGATTTATATTGGGTGTACTATGCCATGCCTGGATACTGATTTATACTGCATATATTGGCATAGTTACTTTTACTCTGGCTAGCCTTTATGCTATGCCATCAAAAGGTACAAACATCAGTATCCAATGAGTAATGATTTTGCCTTATAACAAGAAAGAGACACAGCTGATGGCACATGTAATGTTGCATTGCTCATTTTATAGAAGCATACAACCAAATACTATCATGTTTAGGATGAAATGATTTAATATCTGTTTTTGTTAATCCACATACAGCAGAATGGAAGACTCATGTACATGTACTGTAATGTTCATAATGTATTATTTCTGGGATTTATGGTTAAAAGGTTGTAATAAAACTAATTCTGTGGGTGGGTATTTTGTTTTGCTTAGTTTTTTTCTTCCGTTAAACTTTAGATTGTATATAAAAAGGTAAAAGTTTCCAACTCTAGGGGGGCAGTGCTCATTCATAGCTAAGGAGCCAGCATTTATCCGGAGACACGTCTGTGGTCATGTGGCCAGCATGACTATATGCCAAGGTGTGTGGAACACTGTTACCTTCCCACCTAAATTAGGTGGTACCTATTTATCTACTTGCATTTTTACATGCTTTTGAACTGCTAGGTTGGCAGGAGCTGGGGAAAATAATGGGAACTCACCCTATTATGTGGTGGCACTTGGGTCTCAAACTCGAGCTGCCAGCCTTCCAGCAGACAAACCCAGCATCTTAACAACTAGACTAGCAGTGGGCAATAGAACACTTCTTTAAAAAAATTCTGTGGCTCTGTATTTTTTGTGCTATGCTCACTGTGTAGTTGTAGCACCAATATTATTCATCCCACTCCCAGTGATCTGTACATCTCCCACTGGATAATGCTTTGAAAATCTTTGAAAACTTTGTTCCCAGGCCTGTGTGTAGGGTGGCTGTGACTCTATCCTACTTTTGGAGGTGTTTTGTTTGTTTATTTGTGGTGTACTCTGTTTGATCCTTTTGGAGGTTCAGAAATTTTCATCATCTATTTTTTAAATTGTCTTTTATCTTATCATATAAACCACTGAAAGCTGTTGAAGCTAGGCATCCTGTAAATCCAATTAATACAAACATCAATAAAAAAAGCCACCAGGAATCATATTGGTATGATAAAAACTGTCTTGCCATGGTAATATTTGCAAAGCAGTTGTTTCTCCATATAGATCATTAATATGGATAATTCTTATTAACAAAGAATGGACCATGTGGGACTCTGGAAAATGTGAGGCTTGAAATAGTGTGAGATTCACAAGAGAGATTTGTCCATTAGAGCCATGCAATCCAGTTCACACATGAATGACACATATAATGAATATAAATATGCGAATTACACTTGCATCTCATCAGATTGATTATGCCTGGATCCGGTGGGAATAGAGATTGCCAAACAGCTGTGAAACCCAAGGCAACTTCTTTAGCTCTGAATTGTTACACTGAGAAAAGAATAAAATAATACAGATGGACTAAGCTGATGGTCTGTCTACACTGCCAAGGAGAGCAGGGATTCAATGTAAACAAGTCAGCAACAATATTACTGTTTCCCTTTGTTTTGCTTCTTTTTATCCCCCAAATCTCACCAATCATATTTCTCATGGTTATGGTACCTCCACATGCAGTGGATGTGAGGACTTATTGCTTAAATGTCTTGATTCTTATTATCAAAGAAGACAGCATAAGTTGATCTAGAATTGTCTATATGGACAATTGATGACATTGTTGAGTTGACATTTAAAATATTTGTCCATTGGTAGGTCTTCCCTTATTTTATTTACTTTTTAAAGTTGGGAATATAACAGTCAGTTTAGCCAAGAACTGCTTGCTGGAAACTCCTTATCGAAACTGATGTTATACATAAAGAAAAATGAACAATTTATGTGTTATTTGTTGCTTCTGGATTAGAAGGGAGTACAGATCACGTAACCTTTGGTATCTTCTCCCTAACCATTCAATGTCTCAGCTATTTGTAGTGCCTGGTCACCCTTGTTTGAAGTTAAGCAAAATTTCCCCTGATTACTACGTGGCTGGATAATCCCAGGGCTGCAGGTTAGACTTGGGATAGGAAAACAGAAAAATCACTTTGCACTTGTTTCTAAGGCAATTGCATTGTTATATTCATATTATCACCAGGACCCAAACTTGACTTGAGGATACTTTTACATTTCTTTCACCATTTTTATATGTCAATAGCATCAATTGTACTTTTGTGGGAGGCAGGAAGGCAGGCAGGCAGGCAAACATTTGAGGAATAAGCTCTGGTTTCAATAGAAACGTTACATTAACAGTGCTTGAATATTGATTTAATATTATTTAGTTACATTATTTCTTAAATAATCCTTGAATCAGATTCCAGAGTAAACTGTAAGTCAGAACTGTTTATTTCATTAGTAGTTTTAAACTTAACATTTTTTCAATCCTCCTTTTTGTCTGCTTCCACATTCCCCTACCAAGTCTTCCTTTTCCTGTCTGCTGCAATCTCCTAGAAGTTGTAATACAATCCTACATTCGATATCCTCAGATAAAGTATGCCTAGAATGAGAATACTAGAAATATGTGACTCAGGCATTTAAGATCAATTTATTGTGTTGTTTTTAAAATTCATGAAGTGTCCTTAGTAGATCAGACACTGATTTAAAGATAAACTAAGGACAAGCAGAAGTAAGATTAAATAACTGTATAGTCTCTATCTCACCTACATATAGTAGTCCATAACTGAAAAGAGGAATAATTTTATTGCCACATTCCAAATCAGTGGATCAAACCATTAGGACAATCCTACAGCTCTGCAATTGAATCTCTGATCCAATTTGGACCAAAGCAAACAAAACTATCAAGGATTATCTGGGTTAGGAAGGAAGGACATGAGTTTTTTCCTCATTACATGATCAACCTCATTATCCAAGCTGTATTTCCTACACTGTATGTGTATTTCCTACATGTGTCTCACAAGTGACTCTGGGTGGCACAAAACAAAGCTAAAACAATGAGTCGATACCTAAAATCATGGATATTATTAATTCTAAAAACTTTATTTTAATAATGTATAATAAACATTATGGTAATGTTCCTTTTTTAAAAATGTTTAAAAAGATACTGCAAAGTAGCTTTCTGAAGGCAAACAGCATAACTCCTAACACAATCTACCACCCAAGCAGATGTCTACTGCCATCTGCTCCACCTCCTTCATGTGACCTCAACATTATATTCTCAGGATATATACAGTTGCACAACTATATGTTTTTACTGACCTTGATCTCATGGTACAACCAAAAGGGCAAGACAGATATGCTTCACATTTCCCAGAAGAAATCTACCCTTGAGCAATCCTCTAACCTGAGGCTTTTAATTTCTTCATTTACTTGTAATGTAGTTGTGTTGTATGCTCTTTTTTTTTTTTGGCCAGTAACCTGATAATATAGTTAACTTTTAGTCAGCTGAAAGACTAAAAGAAACATTATGTAATGGAGAGACTTGTAGACTTCATGGTTCCCTCCAAAGGTTTTTCCTTCCCTTCTGTTTCCTATAGATTTCAGCAATATATCCAGTATCCATTGGTCAAAAGCAATTTATGTGAAAAGACGAGAAAAATTAGAGTAAAAAAATCAGATTTGCAGAAGTTTCCTTAGAAATCTATAGAAAACTTTGATACATACTTGAAAAATAATATATGAGGAAGTAAATAGTTTTCTTTTCTACCCCAGAGGTTATTTATTCCATATATATCTTGTAGTTTTGAATGGCTCAAAGAAACCAGATCAAAAACTGGAATTGGCATGAAAACCTTTAGGAAATCTACTGTCTATAATTAAAAAATCCTTCCTAAAGAATGTGAATAAGAGACAGTTTTGTCTAGTGGTTAAGGCAATAGGCGAGAATCTGGGAATCTATTAGTTCTAATTCTGCCTTAGCTATGAAAGCCAGTTGGGTGACCCTGGCCACTCACCCTCTCTCAGCCCAACTCAACTCACTTTACAGTAATCTTGTTGTAGGGAAAATAGGAGGAGGAAGGTGTGTTGAATATGTTAGCTGCCTTAAGTTATTTGTAAACATAATAAAGATGGGATACAAATAATGGGTAAAAATGAGTTCTGTTCATTTAAATATTTTTCTGGATTGAAACAAGAATACTTTTAGGAGCAGGTTTGATCTGGTTCATGCAAATTTGTTATTAAATGCCAACTAATATTAAATGCCCTTCTCTTCATTCTCTTCTAACTCCCTCCTTGTCCTTTGTCCATATCTCCAGCCTTTTCCAATATAAAGCGACTCAACTCAAACAACCCCATTGTCCCACAATGGGAAGACAGCAGTATGTGCCTAGATCTGTCTTTCTAACGGGGTAGTAGTGGTAGCTGACGGGGGGGCGGTGAAGAGTGCCAAATAAGGACAGTGTGACAAGTTCAGCTGGGTACAGAAACAAGGGACTGCAATGGGAATGCAGTGACTGGGTGACAGACTGGGGCCCAAATTTATACAACATTCTTACTTTTTAATGCATTAAACAAAATGCCAGGCAAATACAAACATGCCTACTTCTTAAAATTGTTTTTTGATTAATTGATTGATGATTGATTTATTTTATGCCATCATATTGTTCTCAAGTCCTAGTGACCACATAAATAGATTTTTTCCATGATGGTCTATCCCTAAGCTGGTTTTTTGGGCCTTCCAATGTTGCATCTATTGCCACTGTTACTTACATCTATCCTTTTTGCTACTGATGATCTTCTACTCCACCTTTCCCAGCATTACAGCCTTTTCCAGAGAACCGGATTTTCACATATGTCCAAAGTAGGATACTGTAAAGCTGTTGATTGTAGCATAAAACTAGAGGCTTGAGTAACCAAGCAGTTTTTGCAGAATCCATGCCTGAGCCCATACACCAGATGTAGTTAAAATAGAGCAAGTAGAGCAGTGTGTCAAAAATGAAACCTGTGTTCATTAATTAGGAATCCAGCTGGTTGTGGCTTAATTTGGATAAACTTGCTCTAAGTGATCTTTCAGATGATCTAGAATATTTTGGAGAATTTTTTGTGTTGTACATCCAGCTCTCAAAAGATGCATAACTCTACTTCTAAACCTTTAATGTAAATCGTTTTGAGAAGCTGTAACGTTTCTTACCGCAAATACCATAATCCTATATTGAGATAATATAGTTTTAAAGCTAGACCAGCCTTTTCCAGTTTTGCAATCTCCAGATGTTTTGGACTATTGAGAGTGTAACATGTTTGGAAAGTTGCATGTTGGAACAGAAAATGTGATTTTACTTACCTCTTTCTCCTTTGGCCTTCATGGCTGGGGAGTTGTAGTCTGAAACATCTGGAAGGCTACATGTTATCTATTCTTTTTCTAGTCTATTGGACCTAGTTAAAGAGACCTCAGTTCACATCCTTTTTGAGCCAAAGAGCTCATTATGGCTATAAAGAGCTCATAGACTATCTATCTATCTATCTATCTATCTATCTATCTATCTATCTATCTATCTATCTATCTATCTATCATCTATTAACATCAACAGAACCACCATGAAAGGAAAATGTGATTGTCTCCATACGACTAATTGCAAAGCAAGTTTATTTTTTGAAACCTAACAAAAAAGAAATCTTATCATAATTTTAAAAAACAGACTTTTTCATTTACAGTATTTCTACCATGATGTATTTCAGGGCCTCTGTGATTAGAATAATGATATAAATTTTAAAATGATTTAAAAATATTTTAAATGAATCAAACTTCAGTTAAGTCAACTGAAACAGCAGGAGTGAAACTTCTGAAAAAATGAAGTTTATAACAGAAGATTAAAAACTTATTCTTAATATTTTAAGTTCAATAAGAGTGTTCTGTATTAAACATACATACAATCTATACACAAAATTGTATGAGTTCACTTCAGTTTTGCATAACATGTGAACCAAGTACTATTTGACTCTCATAAATCCATTCTATCCATTATTCATATTGTTCCATCATCTTAAAATAATTTCCTTTTTCTCTCAGATACATAATTCTACAGTATATGCAATTTGAAATAATTCCGTGCATCCTAAAAGTGAATAAATTAAGAATCTAGTGAATAAATGCGTTCCCATTTGCAGAATAACCTGTTAAGTGCAAACTGTTTCAGATTCCATAAAAATGCAGATCAAACAAATTCCTCAGACTTCCCCCATACACATCTGTCAATTGTCAATTAATACAATTTGCACCGCCTTTAGCTTTCTCCTTGTAAAATGAGATACTGTATATTTTTTTGCAATTCATATTTCTATCAGCCAAGCGAAAAAATAAAATTATCTGGTTTTCTACATTGTGATATGTGAGACTGATCAGCCAAATTAACTGTGTGAATAAAATATCATGGCTTAGCATAACATGTGAATCGGTCAGACTTCCCCAAGACTGATATTGGAACTAGAAGTTTCACGACAGAGGTTCAAAGACACAGTTCTAGTTTTTTTTACAGACAGTAAAAAAGACTGTACCAATCTATCTATTTATCTTACATCCAATGCTTCTGTTTATAAGCCATTCATTTTCAGGTGGGAGGGCCAGCAGGCACCACCATACTGTTACTATAACAGACCCATGTAGTTTGAGCAAAATTGCAAAAAATGCAAACTTTCATACTAATGAGAATATACATAGACAGACCCATCTGGTCTCAGGCCCTTTGCTACTTACACTTCCTGACTGAACCTTTACAAATATCATGTCCCAGAAAGCATCATTTGTTATATTAATCACTTTATCCACTGATAAGCTAAAGCATTTTCATCATACAATAGCTCATGATGTGCAATCTTCTTCATGTTGAAGTCTTGAAACATGGGAGCAGCATCCCAGCTAGGGGCGATAGGTTGAAAAATATTAACTTCAAATAGAATTATTTTCCACTATTTGAACAATTCAAATAATAAAACATCTGTTTTGCTTACTCTAATATGACAATCATACTGAAAGACAGACACAGTCCAAAAACACAAGGAAGTCCATTTGGTAAAACCAGATCACTGAGAAGGCAAATCCAATCCATGCTCAAAAGATCAGACAGACTTCACACATTTGAATCACATTGTACATGGAAACCAATCTGGAAACAATGGTTGGCTTTCAGTGTGCATTATGCCATAGTTTGCTTAGTCTTAGTTACATGAAAAGAACACAATAGCTGGGTTCACTCAAGCCTGTAAAGGCAGAATCAAGCATTGAACATTATAATGTAACGCCATGCTGGGAACTGAGCCTGTGTATATGTGTTTCCTATCTTGTAAATGAATCTAGACATTGAATTATTTTCAGAATAATCAAATCATCCCCAAATGCAAATTCAAATTGTTAAAACTATGCTGTAT
>JANHZU010004185.1:51569-62051 GCA_032468055.1 Acrochordus granulatus | reverse complement strand
TCCCCTCAACAAACAAACAAAAACACTCACTCCCAGACAACCAGGGAGGGGCAATGGCAGAGGGCCCCGGCACTATATCAACCTCTCAGCACAAGGGCCCCTGCTACACACCCTCCCCTAACCACACACTGCCCTCCCCCTAGACCAACTCTCACACCAAAGGCCAGAGGGAAGACACCCATCCACACCCCTTTCCCAGCTCTCACTCTGGGCAAGGGCACCCGTCAACTCAACCACCCAGCTGGACCTGGCTCTCACCCAGGGGCCAGCCCCAAACCAACCCTGGCCCACAGTTCCTCCTATTGATTCTGGACTCACCAATCCAGTCCAAACAAAAGTCCAAATTGTCCTCCCTCTCCACTGGGTCCGCATTATTCCTGTGCAATTGGTATCTGGAATTCAAAGTCATCCCTCCTTAAAAGATGGAATGCATTTTAACTTTTACCTCTTGGGGGCCAATTGTAACTAGACTTCCATATGATTCTATTTCTGTTTAGACTCCATTTGTTGCTGCTGTTAATGACACTTGTGCAAAGGTTGTAAATTGTAGGAAAGAATGCTTAAAAATGGGAACAGCTGTTAGTTTGAAATGCTCACCTACTCAAACTTTATCATCTTATAAGGCTCATGTTGTTCTACCAAAAGGATGGTTCTTCACTTGTGGAGATCGTACCTTTAGTTATATCTGGCCATTATGCTAGATAATAGCAAATGCTGCCTTAGCTGTCTGTCTTTAATCCTGCCTTCTAAATGTGCTGTCCGTACATGCCAAGCAGCAATGACCACACTCACTGAGAGCTGTGATTCATCAGTTAATTTGCATAACAAGGCGGAGTACGTATCCCTAGCAGTTTCAATTATAGGAGTTCCAGGTTTTGCTGTAGGAATTGATAAACTTTGAAAAACCTCACTATGCATATTACACAAGACAGTGGGAATTTGGGACTGGCTGACTGGGTGGTTACCGGACTTTATTTGGTTGAAACAATTTTTTGGATATGGAATCTGTATGCTTGTTCTTTTGATTGCTTGTTGCTATTTTCTTCACTGCCTACCTTCTCTTTATTCTACTGTGCACTCTTTGTTTAATCATAAACCAACTGCAATGATGCGTTCCAGAAATGATGTACAACGACTACATAAACAACTGCAGAGTTATGTTGAATTAAATGAAATTAAAAAAGGGACATGTAGGGATAATCTTGTCCAGGCTTATCCGGACCAGGCTTTGCTTCCTGTAAATATTGAAAGAGCTAATCTCCAAGCTTATTGGGACCAGACTTCGCTTCTCGTAGATATGGCATTCGCGGGCACACCCATGAAGGCTTGTTTACAGGATGAGCTGGAACTTGGGAGAATGTCTCATGCCTGTGAAGCTCGTGATAAGGAATGATTAACTCTTACCTGATTGTCTTGCCTGCTTATCTCGTATCTATGTTCTATAACTGAATGATGTAATGTGGCACATATGAATAAATAAGAGGAGGTGGGCTCAGAAAAGCATGCATGCTTGCTCAATGCTTCATGCAGCATGCTTCAGCTCATCTCCTACCCCTCCATTTTCCAAGTAGCGCTTTTGTCCGTCTCTTCTTTTTGCAACATCTGGTGCCCAAACAGGGACATGCCAGATCCCATCAGCTAACTGCTACAGATGTAAAGCAAGAGATGCATAGGAAAAAGTAGTATTTCAACAGATTACTGAAAATCTCAACATACATATTAAATTGGTTCACAACATTAAATAGCATCACTATCTTACATTATATGAACCATCTGGCTTAAGATCCAAATGGTGGTGATGGCGTTGTCATGGCCAAGAAGCCTGGAGAGGATATATTGTGGGGCTTGCTTCACCCACCCAATTTCTCTCCCTGCCCTCCCCTCCTGCCGATCTCACTCCCTCCAACTACAAGGCATGTCCTTTCTCTCCATTTGTTGTTTTTCATTCCTTGTATTATAAACTGCTAATAAAAATACTTGTAAGGTGATTTTTCATGACCTATGTCACTAAAGATGTCCTGATGTCATCCCCACAAGGTGGACCAGGCCAGGAATCCATGCCACAAAAACACTAATTACTTTCATTGATAATGGTTGTAATAACAAGTCTGATTAGTCTGATTTTGCTGTACCTCTCCCCCTTCTTATAATCATATGATTTAGGGAGGTGTCTGTCTGATTCTCGTCTGCATATTTTACACTTACTGTGGACCTAAGATATGCTTTTTGTCCTTCTCAGCACTTTGGTAACAGATCTTACATATCCCTGTCAAGTTCACCTTCCTATTCCTTACACCTGGCTAATAATTTCATATTAAATTCTTTTAGGCTGTTTTTTATTCGTATGATTTTATGATTTAGATCATTATCCCATGGTCCTTCTTCAATATGTGGTTCTCCAAATATTCTGGCTTTCTGCTTTGACGATCTCCAAGCCATCAAACATTATTTTATCTTAACAAAAGAACCAGATTGAGCTTTTAAGCCAGTGTCTTTGCCTTATGATGGTGATGACAGAAGCTCAATATTCTTTTAAATAAATCTTATAAACAGCCAATGGAAATGTCTGTTGAAAGCCTATTTTGTGCGCTTAAGCTTGAGTGTTGTAAACAAAGTGAGCTTTCCTGAACATGCCACACATTGTTTATACCATTCCCTTGTGCATTTTGGCTTTTATATTCAGAGTTCCTCAGGCTCCTTATCCCAAATATTGCCATTAGGCACTTCCTATTGTCTGGGTGATTAAGCTAGGATTATAACATTACAGCTGGTAATGCACCATGAAGACATCTATAGAAATTAGATTCCATGTTTCCTTTTAGACAAGGATGAAAATAACAAAATATCTATTGTTCTCATCCTTTAGCTCTGTGACAAAGGACAAACAGGAAAGAATCAAGGGAAATGTAGCAATCTTCTTCACTGGAAACCCTTCTCTTCTGGGACCGATTAGGAAATAAAGATAATTGCATCCCAGGGTAAAAACAACTTACAATTTTCCACTTGATTTATAAGCAAAGTCATTCTGTTTTTATTGATTTGTTGGCTGTGTGGACCTCAGCCAAACAATAGCCTTGTATACCTACACAACCTTGCTTTCTCTCCTCTTTTCTTCTCTCCAAGAATTAGAGGAAATAAAAAATTATTTAATCTGACTCCCCAAGTTAATATGTTCATTGAAATGCAATTCACTTTTCATCAGTTTTTACACAGAATTTCTATTTTTTAAAATGTATAAAATGACATATATTAATGCAAATAATTTTTAAAGAACATGCTATCTTATTCTGCAAAAATTGTGTGTGGAATAGCAGCATTATATGTGAGAAATTGCACATAATTCTAAATCCCAAAGCAGGGAGCATGAGTTAATATTTCTCCATGGAATCTTTGTGAAATCAAGAAAATACTGAAAGTGACTTGAATTAGGATCACCATCTATCTCAATTTGTTCATCTGAACTTTGCCTTTCCATACATTAAGTCCATTACTCTCACTCTTCCACCTGGAATGGTAGAGAACTGGACTTGACCTATAGTGCAACATTCTTCCAGGTATTTGAAAATAACCCTACTGTTTTCTCAAGGCTAAGCATGAGCAACTCCATTAATTATCTCAGAATAACAGATTCATAGAAAGGACTTATGAGACCATCAAGCCCAATCACCTGCATATTGAAGGATTCAGCGCACCATCCCCAATAGATGACTATTCAGCCTCTGTATAAAAATTTCCACTGAAGGGGAGAAATTCATGTACTAACCTTTTCCACCAATAATAGCTGTTACTTTCAAGAAGTTCTTCCTAAAGTCTAATCTGTATCTGCATCCTTAAGGTTAATCCCATTAGTTACAGTCTTAGCCTTTCATAAGAGGTAGATTCTAGTCCCTGATCATCCCATTCCCCTTCTCTGAATCTTCTCCAAATCTTCTTTAAGCATAATATCCAAAATTGGACTCTGTATTTGAGGTTGACTTCAACCGTAGCAAAATGCAATGGAACAGAAATAAATAGAGTTTGTAACCTAATGAGTGGGGACAGGTGAGGGGTTAAAAATGAAGTTCTTTTTTCTCCATAAACAGAAGGATGAAAATTTGAGGCAAAACAGGTCAGAATAAATGAAGTGTGTCTGAGCTATTCATGTGTAGGATTTGCTTGGACTCTTCTTCTAATCCTAAAAAAACATGTAAGCTCTTTCAAGAATGGAAATAGGTTACAACTGTAGCAACAAAAGACACCTGTCACAGGAGGGCTGGAGAAGATCAGGCTAGAGTAACTGGAGTCCAGAAGTAGCAGTGTGGAAAGACAGTTGGCAGCCAGCTCAGCTGCCACTGATCCCCTTACTGCTTGAGGGATGGAGAAAACTAATTTCAAACATGTGGTATATAAAACCATATGCAAAATGTGTGCTGTGGTTTCAGATTGAGGCTTTAGGGGCTTTGTCCAGGACAATAATATATATCTCTTGGGGCTCTGTTAAAACAATTGGAGTGTACATTTTGCACATGGTATTAAATGCCATCATAAGAGAAGGAGGCAACATATAATCTCAGGACTCCATATTACCCTTGACCATATTCCAAAAGAATTTTGCAAAGGATAAGTTCAAACCTCTGACATGAGCATTCTCATCCTCCTCTACCAGCCAATTGCAAGAGAGGAATGAAAGAAAAAAAGAAATATGTATTTAAAATTATTTAACAACCTCATTGCTTTGTGATGAGATTTCTGACCCCAATTAGGACTGTTAAGTGAGGACTACCTGTAATCAATTATTTCTTATTAATGGATATTTCTTTTTAAATGTTAACAAATGTGTAGTCATAAACTGCTGGCCGAAGCCTCAAAAATCTGGTTGTGGCTAACTGCTTCAGCAGAGAATGCCAATCTGCTCAATTTTATGGGAATCCAAGAGACAGGTTTCTATGAAGATACCAAGAAAGCACAAATTGCTCCCAACAAAAAGGACTGAGCTTGAAGCAAGCTTTATACAAGGGCTGATTCACCAAATGAGCAAGGTTTAAAAATACCTCATAAACCAAGTGGGTCAGAAGAACATAATGTTTACACAATGTTGATGCCCATTAAACTAATATTTTGCCCAGGTTCTTTTGCCATTTCACTGCAGTAAGTATAAAGTGCTTTGCATGATGAAATCCTTCAGCAAACAGTGGAAATTTCAGCATTGCCTGAATGCCTCATGGTACCTGGAAAACCAAACATTTCTTGTCATTTAGTTATTAAAAAATGTATATCTCCCAAGAGTATAAATATTTATAAGCTATAATCTCAGACAGAATTGTCTACATACAGAGAGAAACACGTGAAGAAGTTACATGTGGAATGAAGTTCTTGAATGAAGAAGTTACATACTGCAGAACTTTAATTGTGGGTTTGACTTTTTTATTAAGGCCATTAAAAAGAAATAGAATGCAGTCATTAAACTCTAGTGGAAGAGGATAGTTTACCAGGTTAGAACCTCTCCCAGACTCAAAATACTGCCAAAGGTTGGGCAGAGAATGTAGTTTTATGGATTCTTCAAAAGTCAGGTAGGTAATCAATCATAGTTCCATATCAGAGAGCAAAGTCCATTTACAGTTCACGTCAGAGGCCAAGAAGGCAATCCAGGGTTGAAAGGTCCAAGAAAGATGGTCACATTTAATTCTGGACATTACTTCAAGTATTTCTGTAAAGTAGTATAGATTTACTTTGACCAAGTGATGCTGGCCATATTTTGATCTACTTCACTGAAAGACACCTCAATGAAACAAGAGAAAACTCCTGTTAGTCTTCTCCACAGGACAGGCCACAGTCTCTCCAGACTAGATAGATTTGAGTTTACACACAGCATACACTGAACATCCACCATGGAACACTGTTATGCGCAAGAAGTCTTCAGGCTTCAGCGTGTGACAAACTTTTCCAGTCTAGTAGTTCCTCTGGCAAATTCTATGGTTATGAAGCAACAAGAAATATAGATGTCAAAAAAGACCAAGGTAGTTGGGTATATCACTGGAGTGGATCACTGTAAGTTATAACAAAAAAAAATTTAGAGTAAGTGTATGAATTTAAATATATTGGTAGAATGAAAAATAGGTGAAACGTTTTAAGATGAGTTAGTGCTCATAGAATGGTATTATTGGTCTTCTATAAAGAATACCTACTTATGAAAAAAAACAAAGTAACTGTGTATAAGAGCATGGTTCTGCCACTTGGTTATATGGAATTGAGAAGTGGATATGTCAGGAGAAAAATAATAGTAAGCTAAATTGTAAATTAAATGGAATACTAGTTTTACTGTATTGTAAAACAAGAGAAAGTAGGGTCATGAATGAATGGGTGCTGAAGGAATGTGCACTGAATACAAAATTCATTGTCCAGTATAAAAAAGTACACTGTTGTAATTTAGTCATAAAGAGAGAATGAATGAAGATTGAACCACAAAACAAATACGTGATAGAAGAGTGAACAAGTTGAGAAGAGGAAAGCCAGGAAAGTCATGGTTGGATGGAGTTAGTGAGATTCTGAAAAAAAAGGGAAGGGTGAGAAATTTAAAGAACAAAAAACAATGTATGAAGAGATGTGTGAACACAGGAGGAGCTGGAATGGATTGCAAGAGCAGAAAGGTATGGAAAGAAGCAGGGGATGATTTTGGTAAAGTAGGCTTAGCTCTGTTTCCTTTAATATCTCATGCCTGGCTAACTATTTCTTATTCCTTATCTGTGCTCTGGCTCAGGCTTATTCCAAAAGAGAAGAGCAAAATGACATGTCTTGTACTTGGAGCACTAGTGACACCCAGGAAATCACTCTTTGCACTCCTAACACTTCTAGCCTTTGATCTCTCTACTCAGTGACTCTATACTGACTTTGGATTGGTAGTTGATTCAAGGAAGCTGAGTCTGGATCCAAGGAATCTGGAAGTCACTGGCATTGATTCAGCCTTGCTTTTCAATGCAGATCCATAATTTTCTATGATCTTCCCAGCTTCTCCTCATCTTCTGAAGATGCCAAGATTTACAAAACATTATGGGAGACATTAAAAACCCAGCTTAAAACCTCTGTGAGCTCTATACTGTATTTGATATCGGAATCTACCTTCTGCCTTATTTAAACATAAACATACTTGGAAATTGCCCTGAAATTTCAGCTCAGCATGTTGCATTTTTCTGAAATTTTCCTGGCAAGCATTGGTAACCAGAAAAGTAGGTTATGATTATGTTACTGTAACAAAATACTGGTGTAATGTTATAAAAAGAAATATTTTCAATAAATGTATATTCACCTGTGCATTAATCTTTCTAAACATTCCATTAAGCTACCCTTAGAGTGCTTTCAGATTGCAAATGAGTTTTCTAATATTAAAAAGTAAAAAATTTCCATATAGGAAATTAAATAGTCACATGAAATGTACGCTTCTCTTTTCCTACCAGAATTTTATGGGGGTTTTATCTGGGTTTGCTTTGGGTCTTTTGAAGGCAGGAGGAGGAGGAAGAGAGGAAAGAGACTGTTTGTGCTACTATGCATCTGATCTTGGCCAAAAGACGAAAAACAACTAACATATTTTTTCCAGAACTCACTAATGTTCTCTGTGCATAATGCCAGTTAACTCACTTCTTCCCACAAACAGCTGATTATATATGTTTGCATCATGTAGGAATAAAATAATGTACAGATCTGTGTGTGGGTAAAGCACCTCCTGGGACAATTGTCCTGTGAAATGTTTGTTTAATCACATTTTTCTGCTCATCATTTAGGACCATTTTGAGCTTAAGCTACAAAACTATTTTGGTGATGTTTTTATAAGCAAGAGCATAAGATTAGAAAGCTAAGAAGGAAAAAAGAATCATGAGGCAGTGTCTGTAAAGTGCCTTCCAGGACCATATTGTGCAAGCAAGTTTATTATTACTATTTTTCCATTCCAGATGTTTATGGGATTTCAGTTTTCAAAGCCATTCTTGCTGCAATTGCAAATGGAAATTGGGAATGTTTGCTGGGTTTTTGTAACAAATATTCCAGAACGATATTCTAATTGGGGATTAATTGAGAAGTGGCATCAATTTTCAGCTTCTTTGCTTAGATATATATTGATTTATTTAGAGTTGCTCCTCCCAAGTGCAAAAAAAAGCAAGATATGTCATATATTTAACGTGTATAATTCCATCAAAGCAATAACAGACAAACATTAACAAAGGAGGCATGAACCCTAGTTAAATTAGTATCTTTCCACGTGCAACAAGAAGCTTGTCAAAATAAAAACATTCAAAACCAGCAGAAGTATCTGCAGCTGTAATGGAATGTTTGGTCACCTTGGAGAAAGAGGGGAAGAGATGCTGCCTAGGAAACAATCAGACAAGACAGTGAGGAGCTCTCAATGGCTTCAGAGTCAGAGAAAAAAACTTAGAAAAGACCTGCCCTAATTGATTAAGTAAGTAGTTAAATGTGGAAGCAGGAAATGTGTGCCTCCAGACATGCAAAATTCTGTTAATGTAGCCTCACAATAAAGTAGAATTAGTTCATCCAGTCATGTTTCCTATCTGGTTTATGTGGGAAGGCTGACATCAGTCTTGCAATTCTCCTTCTCTCTTCCAAAGAGAGGAATTTCAAGAATGGCCTCTGATCCTCAAAAAACACTGCCAACCACTGAGCATCTAACAGTTGTGTTGTTACAACACCAACAGCAAATAGATGTAGAGCTGATCAACTTACAAAATACCATGATGCAACTAACACAGCAACTGGACAGAATTTGCCTCAACCCACAGCAGCACAACAGTGGCTCAATTAATACTTCTGCATTCCCATAGGAAATTTCCAGAAAAGTTTTGGGGAGGGGAACCAGGATCAATTCCTTATTTCAGTCACTCAGTGGGAGATGTTTATAGCAGGGACACTGGTGGAATTCCCAATGATTGCACTAAAGTGATTTTTGGGCTGAGCTTGCTGAAATAAGCACCAGCCAAGTGGGCTAGATTGTTCTTTGAGGGAACAATCCAGTGCTAGACTATGATCAAGCCTTTGTGCATAAACTCAAAGGATACTTTGGGGATGCCATACAGAATAACACAGGTAGTCAAGAGATTCAGAAATTCAAACAGGGACAGAGGAGAGCATGGGCATATATTTTAGACTTTAAGTGACTTGCTGGTGATATAGGGTAGAATGACTTAGGAAGGAGAAGAGAATCTACAGCCTGTCTTCCCCCTTATCACCCCTCCCAGTGAAGTCCTTGGAATCCAGTACAGGAAAACCCATGCAAATTGGAGCAGCCAAGAGATCCCTAGTATCAGGAGAAAGGCAAAGAAGAGCTCAAGAACTGTGCTTTTACCTTTACCCTGGACACATAGCCCCATCATTCCCAGTAAAAGCACCAGTGATGGTCCTCTTGTCCTGTTTATCTTTTATCTTTATTTCTTGGAGTTATAACTTATGTTTGATCAACAAGTGGCTTCCATAACTGCTTTTAAAAATGAACTTAGGGAAGAAGCAAACACCTCAGTTCAACAGCCAAACCACATTACCTACTGAAGGCCTGGCTAAATCAAATTATTGAAGCAGAAGAAGCAGAAAGGAAGAAAGAGATTGGTTTGAAAGATTGGATGCAGCTCCTGAGATCTTCTCTTAAATTCCCAATAAACAGAAATATGATAACGATGGAATCAAGGGGAGGCTTTTCCTGAATGGTTTAAATGCTGGGGAAGCCCAGTCTTTCAGAGAGCTAGATCTCAAATTGTATGGGTCTTACAGTTCAGAACTCATCAAGTTTTCTGAACCCTGGAAACAGATTTGTGGTTCTTTTCAAAATGGGTAAGCTGCTCTGTATAACCTTCTTAGGGAATTATTGTCCAATATTACCAAATATTTGTTAAAAGTATGCCCACATACTGTACATTAAGGACATATCACAATTCTCAGGTCTACAAAGCTGATGTGGGTCTTCTCTTTGAGGAGAAGTTGGACTTCCATTGTAGCTATATTGATATACCAGTGTTTAACCATGATTTGTCTTACCAACCAGTCACTGTGACCTGAGTCAGATTTAATGTTATACTATAAATCACAATAGCCACCCATCAGACTGATTATATAAATATATATATACATATATTTAATTTATCTCAGAGTGTTATGGTGAGAATACAAGGAAGGAGAGGCCCTATTCTGCAGCACTAAGCTTAAGGATGGGAAGAAATTAAAAGGAATTGAAAAATCAATATTCCAAATAGTAATGACGGAAAATAAATATTTAAAGAAAACATGCTTCAATAAAAAAGCTTTGTTTGTTTTTTTAAAAAAGTGTGTTCATGTGTGTAAATGTGTATCCATGTAGGAGTGTGCACTGGTGCTTCTGGTGCTTCTGAAAGTTACAGTTGTTCTTTTGAAGACCCATTCATAATATTTTGATTTAAAGAAAGAAGAGCAGAACATAATGTCATTTTAAATGGACCTCCACTAATATGCAGCTGAGTATTATGGGACAGGTGG
>JANHZU010004185.1:39901-51469 GCA_032468055.1 Acrochordus granulatus | reverse complement strand
ATTTTAAATGGACCTCCACTAAAATGCAGCTGAGTATTATGGGACAGGTGGGCTCACATATAGATCCTATGTTAGTTTAATTAGGACAATCCACATGTATTGATTTATCTCCCTATCTTCAGTATTTTGCTGTGCTCATGATTGACAAACGAAAACAAGAGGACAAGAGAGAATTCAGTTCAGGCATGGGCCTGTTCATGCTAACTCCTTCAATGCCCGACAGTTTTTAAAGTAACTATGGTTATAAGCTTAGAACACAGAAGACAGAATTGTTCTTACCAAAGGATTTCATGCGTCATGCAAGGATGGCATTCAAACATGCCCTCCCTTTTCAACATTTTCTTTTTGAAGTACTATATTATTTTTCATTGTTAGTTACAATGTGCTCAAATCCCAGGAAAAAACATATGTGGGAGGTTGTGGAGTGATGGCAGTGCCACTTTTTGATTCCCCATTTTCCAACCGAAGTTCAGAGGATTGCAATATTTTTCTTAGATGCACAGCAGGAATGTTTATGATAATAAAAATGATGTTTATCTTACGAGTATTATGCTGAAGTGAGTTTAATTGTATTAGTTGAAAACAGATCAATGCTGGGGCTGATGTAATATGTTTAGCATCAATATAAAGGTTGCTAAGTGTTAGGCTTTCAAATGTAATTAAAGAGGCAATAAGACAATGGAACATATGGAAATCATTTGGGGTTTTTATGTTTCTGTCTAGTAAGAAGAATTAGTGAATTTGCTAGTTTCTGGAGGATCAGAGCTGCTATGTGTAAACAGATCCTCCTCCTCCTCATCCTCTTTCATCAACCAGTGCCACCATCTCATTTTCTTTCTCTTCCTTTTCCTCATTCTCCTTCTCCTTTGTCTACCTGAACCTGACTGTTTAGAAAGCTTTAAGAATCTGGACAGCTAGTTGTAGCTTGCAATTATTCAAAACATGCTTCTTAATGGATTATAAAAATGGTGGGATATATGCAATCACATCTCAAACATGACAGACGGTGTACGGGGTTGTGCAAAAAGGCTTTTGGGTTGAATTTATCAATCCTTATTGGAAATGGCAGGATAATAATGATGGCAAGGGCTTGGATTTTATCTGTGTTTTATAAGGATACCCTAATCATGAAGAACCAGATTCGGACAGTTTGGGAAGGTTAAATCCATATAGGAGAGAGTGATGGCATGATGCTGATAAAGCCTTGTTTTCTCTTTACTTCTTCATTTGTATCCATAGTCTTCTGAGGACTATATTAGCTGAGAAATGGGAAAGAGGAAAGCTGCTTCGACATCAGAAGCTCCAAGATATTCTTTTAAATTAAAAAAGGAAGATTTAGCTCTTCCCTGTCATGAAAATAACTTTCATGCACCTTTGGCTATTGATAATGTAGGTCTAGGAAAAAGGTTTTGAATAGTGCCATTGTTGTGCAAATGTTTGTGTTCTTCCAAAATCTGCAGGTTTTTTGTTGGACTTATTTGTGGGAGGGTTAAGACGTCAAAACAAGTGCCTTAAATAACTGTCAAGATCATTTGTTCTCTGGAGATCCTTAAATTTTTCTTAGCTGGTAAATTTGAAAGTAATCCTGACTTTGCCACATGTGAAAGAAGATGTAGACAAATGATTTAGTAGTTATTCGAAGTGTTTGAAAAGATAAACATGATTTGAGGTGAATTTTTCTCCATCATTGATACAAATTTATTTTTATCTCTTCATGCTACTTCAAATGAATTCATAAAACTTAAAATAAGTATTGTATGGATGGTCAGTCCTCAAGGATTTTACTACCTAAATTACAATTGCTGTTGAGGAAGGCACTTGAAAACTATTATGTGATCTCAATAAAACTGTGGAAGTATTTTTGTATCCAAGTATCAATTTCAATACTCCACTTAATATCAGAAGACATAAATATGGAAAATACTAGGTCATTGTACTAACTTTTTTACCCCTGAAAATCTTCCTTGATAGCATTAAAAATAGTCTGTTTTGGGACCTTCTGCAATATGAGGACTTCGGATCAATTTAGTTTTAAATTTAATTGTTTTAAAAACCTCTCTGGAATTTTTTTTAAAAAAAAGTTTCATCTTTGAATGTCTGGCAGGTTTATTTCAATTTACACACTTGTTGTTTGGGCCCTTTTGTCTGATGCCATTGCTGTTTTTGAAGTTCCACAGTTGTTAGAGACTTTGGATGAATGGGTTGAAATTCCTAAATCAATTAAAAGCAATTGTCGTTAGGCAAACTTTGCAATAATAAATCTGAACGCTATTTTTATGTAGCAGTGGAAATTCACCATAAAGAATGTGACATTTACAAATATATTTTGACTTTAAAATGAGGATCAGACAACAACAACAAAACTATCATGTACGTAGGACACCTAACAGGGTCTTTAATAAAGAGAGGAGGCAATTGCCTGCTATTAGAAGTGTAATTCAGAAGTTGGAACACTTAACTCACATGAATCTGGAATCATGTTTCTATTGTCATATTTTGGGCTGTAATACATAAGATTCTCAACATGACTTAGGTCAATTAATGTTGATTAAGGATACATATGTTCTTGGTTATATCTCCAGCATTTGGAATCTATCAAGACATCAAAGTTTTGCATTTTTTGAGCAGGGAGGACAGCCAAAACAATTATGTACAACATTGGAAGGACAACTCTACACCTGATTTGCAGAAATGTATTGCTGACATACGTGATCTGTCAGCATTTGAATTAGGAAGTTTGGTTGATTTAAATGAAAAGGCAATAAATATTCAGGTTCATATTTTACTTTGTTTTTTAAAAGGGAAAAGATTTCTAGGGCCACACTGTAGCATTTCAGAGAAAGTAACTGTTGTATATGAAAGGTCATATGAAGGAAAGTTATAAAAGGAAGTGAAACAGAGTATTTGGGCTGAGGAAAACTCTCTCCAGTTTAGATTCCATGCAATGTTGTATGATTATTTTCTGATGGCACACAGCTCAATATATTTTTGTCAAGCTGTTCCAACTGTTCATTTTTCTTCCAGTGTTTCTGCTCTAACGTCTAAAAGCACTCTAGCAAACAATTCCCAGCTGCCAATTTTGATCTCTTCTGGCTGTGCTTTCCAATATAACCAGGCTAGGATCACAAGAATAAATTATGAAAGAAGGAAAAAAGCCAGAGAAAGAACAGCATGAATTCCAACAGGAGAATATAATGAAGATTCTCGCTCACACATGCAACTTGCAGTACATACATACTTATGTGTAGAAAAAGGAGATCAGAGAAGTATATTGAATGCCTAACATTAGCCACACAGTGTCTTTTAGCAGAGGTTTACACTGTTTCCTTTCCATCAACTGCATATAGCCATATATAGAGAATGGCCATTGACCTGATTGACACATTGCTCAAAACTACTATAATGTGGTTTCTCTGTTGGTATGGTGTGCGTGCCTTGTTAGTGTGGTGAAGCCAACAAGTCCCAGTTTTTTTCAGAAAAACAACTTGTTTTATTGTACTTTACAGAACACATCTTTTTGCTGTGAATTACCATTTCATTGAGACATTGCTATTTGAACTTCGTGATTCCGGTGAAATGATTGTGACCTCATATGTTTTCATGGATAGCAGCCATCTCCGGATGTTTTTTTCGGGTTGGAGGATGATAGGTTTGAAATAGAAGAAAATATACGTAGTTTAGGGTTAAACTGTGGAATCCTTGATGATCTCTCAGCTTGGTTGTTTGCTTGCAGATGTTTCATTACCCAAAGTGGTTAAGAGCTCAGCTTGCTGGCTGGAAAGTCAGAAGCCCGAGTTCAAGACCCGGCATTGCCATGCAGCAGGGCGAGCTCCTGCTGTTCTGCCTTAGCTCCCGCCAACCTAGTGGTTCGAAAGCATGCAAATAAATAGGTACTGCATCTTCTGGCAGGAAAGGTAACAGTGTCCATGCGCCTTTAGTGTCTAGTCATGCCAGCCACATGACCATGGAAGCGTCCTCAGATGAACACTGGCTCTTTGGCTTTTAAATGGGGATGAGCACTACACCCTAGAGTCGGTCATGACTGGAAGGGTAACCTTTACCTTTACCTAGTGAGTATGGGGTTTGCTCCCTGTTTATATAAAGTAGTTTGCTCTTCCAATGTTGAGTATGTGTGAGTATGATTTCCTCCTTAATAGTTCCTTGATTAGGGTAACATTTTCTGTTTGAATGTTTGGTTGGAATTAATCCCTGCTTATCTGAGTGCTGGCTGCTGGAAGGGATGTGTTCTGGTCTTTTTTGTTTCCTTCTTTGCTTTTTGCTGTAACTGATGATGTTATCTACTTGGAGAATAAAATATCTGCAAGCAACCAAGCTCAAAGAGCACCAAGGATTTCCACAGGATTTGAAATCTAACATATCTACAGCATGTCAGATTGGAAAAAATAACATTTTAGAATAATAAATAGAACATTAGTTGAAGGTAAAGATGGCTATATGAAATGAGACATTGTTGTTTAGCAGTATTGATGAACTTGGTTGCTGTGCTTTATTCAGCAAGCCAGAGTCTAAAAATGCAAAATGACCACAGCATTGACTGTTAGAAAAGGGAACAGAAGACTTCTCTTCAGTTAAAGTTCACTTCTAAAATCCAGGCTTGTGACAATTGGTGACAATTTGATGTGCATCCTTAGTCCAGGTTATAGGAGAGATTTGATCTGGAATCATGCCTCGATTTGGAAAACCCATCTACTCTACTTCAGTATTTGAATCAAAGTAGGGAGACTTAATTTGTCTGATCTCTTTGCTTCAAGAACAAGATCTTCTGCCCATGAGTGTGCATAAGTACCCATGGTCAAAAGATCATGACAGTCAAAACTAGTTGATTTTGATTTGGCAATCTGCTTCGAAGGATGGTTTAATTAAAGTGCTGTTGAATGTCACAAAAATCTGCACAATCCTAGTCCAATATATGGTTCAGATTTCAAGAATGTGACAAGTCAAGTGGAGATTTTTACTGTCTGATGTTCATTGTCCCAAACCTATATCAATTAGGAATCTTGAATAGTATCTAGTAGTCTTTCTCTCCAATACTCACTCAGCTGAAATTTCAAAAAAGAAAAAACCCACAGAATTCCAGACTATAAGTAGCATACAGTGATTGTTTGTCCCAAAATACTACCAAGCTGACTATAGCAAGCACAAATTACAAGCTTTACCTAATCACAGATACACTGCCAAGTCATTTCTGGTTTACACAAATGACAGTGAGCGGGTGCAGTCTTGCCACTGCATGAGTTTCTGTTTTGAGTTTTTCAGATAGTTGAAGGATGTTGGTTCAAATTTAGAACAAGAATGTTGTTTGGAACAGATAGGAACTCTACCAATGGGGCACTCTGTATTTATCACAGAATATGCCATATTTGCTATACATTTGCTATACATGTAATGTTTTTAACTATGGATATATTAATACCCAGACCTTTGGCAAAACCTTCCCTGCTGTTAACTCAATTGAAGATACTGCTTCAAAACTGGTCCTGGGTGTATTATAGAAGCAGCAATGTCATTGTCATCAGCAACATCCTACTTCAAAGAAGACATAATGAGATTTTATTTTCGTTTCCAAAATAATTTGATAAATTGGACACAAGATACTTTGAATGGTAGACATTTGCTATTCTACCAGGAGGAAAACCTTGGTCTGACTTGACTCTCTTCTCAGGAAGCCCTTGGGAATCATAAGCTGGACAAGGACCACTAAGAGTAAATTCTTAGGACATATTCGCAAACCACAATTTCAGGATGCTTTGCAGAAAGTGGTAACAGTGATTCTGGCCTAAAAGCAAAATGAGTTACAGCATGTATTTGGCTGAAGAAATGCCTTTTTTTTTTTCCTGGTAGAGTTCATGTGCCTATAAAAGCTATGAATCTGGCAGGTGCTCCCAGAAGACAACATGCAGTGGGAACACTCTAGTTAGATATATTTCTACCAGATAAATAGCTCTAAATAGTATGGTAACCCTATCAGGAAAATAAAAGAGGCAGGGCAAATTCCTACATGTCAGTTCTTGGAAGCTATGTAAAAAGAAGATAGCAAAAGGGAAAGTCATCATCATTTGATTTTTCTTCCTTGTACTATGCCTTATCTCTTATTAACTTATTTTTCCTGTTTTTTTCAGCAGCTATACATTTTAGAGCATGAAAGGTTATCAGTTGAGTTTATCACTTCCAATTTTTCTAGAAAATAATATAATGTGTCAAATCACTATCATCAGTATATATATATATATTTTTAAAAGATAAAAATACCCAGGATGAAATAGGCTGGGAATGTCCATGGTTCACAAAGGCTTTTAAAAAAACAAAGGAAGACAATAGAGATTGAAGCCCTGAACACTTTTTTCCATCTCTTGACTTGATTTGAAATTCACTCCCACTGCCAGCCTGACATCCTTGATCCCACCTATCTAGGAAGAAAAAAAAATGCAAATTGACAGACAAATTTAATGGGGCTTCTATATTGCTAGTAAAATTAGAAATGATAGTGAAAGACTAAGATGCATTTATTGAATTAAGCTTTTTTCTATTCCCTTTCTGAAACTGACAATGAAGTAATACAAGCAAGCAGATCATGACAAAACAAGTTGTATTTTCAGCAGGTATGCAAGAAGTACTGATACTCCATCTAGTTTCAATTATTCTAGAAAGCTATTTGTGTAATTCTTCTTACATGCCTTCTGAAAATACATCTTGTTATACAATAGTAGTAATAGTAGAAACTCATTACTTACTGGGAAGATCAGACATCTAAATGAGTTCCCCAATCCATTGCAGTGGCCATGCTCATTAATACCCAAAACAACTGAAGACTGTCAGGCTATTTACTGATGGTCACTGACTTAAGTTTATTTGTACAACGTTGTATTCAGATACATTAAAAATAAGTATTGCATTATGTGAATCTGTGACTTTAAAGGAATCATTATTTATTCCTTTTTCTGAAGCTGAGTCTAGCAAGTCTGTCCATGTTCACATGGATGTGTTATCATTTCAGGCTTGAGGCTGAAATTGATGTGAAAGATATTACATTAGGGCCACATTGGTCTGAAAAGCTGTACTCTGGAAATACTGCAATAGTTGAATATTTTGGATTGTCATTCACATATGCAAGTCATCATTTAATGTTACGGAAATATATCAATTACACTCAGTCATGTTCTCTCCATTAAGAAAAGAATGATAGCTGATAGCGAGGAAGAGTTTTCATCTTCAGTGTTGAAAGTGAACCACATGCATTTTTTTAATCCAAGGATAAGCAAATAGATATATTTAGTTTATGCTACTTTTGCTTTGGTTAAACATCCATGATTATTTAAAAATATGAAAGCAATCAAAAGATTGTCAGAATTGCTTTCTACATATTAACTCCATATTACCTCAGTGTAGGGCTTTATGGTCAAAATAATCAAGATGAAACTTCTGATGATACAACCAAAGCTTTGCCTGGGTTCACATATGACACATATAATATGCAAGTTTCAATTGCACTATCACAGACACCATCTTGATTTTTTAACCATATCCTGTTGAGGCTCTGAATAAGTGGCAAGAACTATGTAGAATAATCAAAAACATAATTTAACTTTTTCAAAAACAGAATTTGACCTTAAGCTGGGAACTTTCCATTTATTTCACATCCTAACCAACACTTGATTCCTTGCTAAAGAAAACAAAGATATTGCAGACAGTGCTTTGGGAAGAATAATGATCAGTCTCCTGGGCACTAAAGTATGACAATTTAATTATCATTTGTTTGTTCTATTTCATTCTGCTGCAGTTTTCAAGCAGCTCCCAGCGGCTCAGATCGTAAGAGATATATAGCAAATGAACATAAAAATAAAATCACATATAGAAACAAAAAAGCTTAATGGTGAATTCTTCTGGTGTTTCTGATTTGTCTTATACTATCTTAGCATAGTAGATCCAATTTTTTTTAAAAAAATTATTTTCTAGGAAAAATAAAATTAGACCCGCCATTCTCTAATTCTCTAACACTTAGGCTTCCTGACTGAAACATGGTGCAAGAATTTGGAGGGATTCCAGATTTTTCTGACATTATCCATTTGCATGTTCCTCACAGATCAGGGCAATCTTAATTCCAAACAGAAGAAATGTTTTGAAAATAGAAATAGTCACATCAGTATGTGTATTAAAGTTTGATATTTTCAAGAATAGCGAACATGTAGCCTCTATCTCAAAAAAACAGATTCAGGCTGAAGATGTAATAGAGCTAAAAGCACCATGATACTGCTAATTCTGGAAAGTTATTTTGAAACCTTGCAGTATTTTATCATTTTCTCTGATATGGCAAATTTCCATTTCACATAAAAATACTTTCCTACGTGAAGTGATATACCCTGTTACCCCAAAACCCTAACTCATCAAAATACAAGATAATTTTGCTCCCCTGAAGCAAAAGTTTAACCCAGGAATTCATTCTTTTTCTACAGAAAATTATGTATTATTAATTTGGATAGCCATTATCAGGTTTAGCTGAGATTTCAGCTGAGACTCTCAACATTTGTGAAGTATTATCATAAAGTTAGGAAAAGAGTTTCATTAAGAGAGCATTAAAATTTTAAAAAAACAGACTTGTATTCATTTAATTTATTTATTAGCATTATTATCAGCCCTACAACTTCTAAGCATTTGGAAACTGTAGAAATATAACTGGCACAAAATGCAGCAGCATGAATAGTTTCAGGGACCCCTAGAATAGCCCATATAATACCTCTGTTCTGTGAATTGCACTGGCTGTTGAATTCAATTCAAAATTACCTTTAAAGCCCTTTATGGCATGGATCTAGGTTACTTGAAAAGCCATCTCTGTCCAATGGGAATGGCCCACCCCACTTGCACTGGCATATGGAACATGCTGCAGATCCCACCAACCAAGGAATTGAGAATCTGCCATGGCTCCCACCCTTTGGAACATCATGCCCTAGAAGTGAGATCTGCCCACACCCCCTTGGCATTCTGTAAGGACCTAAAACTTGGCTCTCCCAATTGGCTTGGGGCCCATGTGGGAATGTCCAATTTTGGAAGTGACCTATTGAGTAAATAAGATTGCACCTCCACCCCACTTACGCACTGATCCTTTGTCTAATTTATTGTTAATATTAAAGTTTTGATTATAAGATTGATGTTTTAAGGTTCCTCAATCTTAATTGTCTATGTTGCTGTTATAACACTATAATCTGCCCATAGCCACTCAATGGTGAGATGGGGGACATACAAATTTCATAAATAAATAATGCAAGGCCTCCCAAATTAAAAAAAACATGGATCTACTTTTATTGTAAAATTATAGTAACAAAATCTTGCAAGTCTGAATGTGCTTCCCCTTCTCTCCCTTTATCTTTGCATGAACTAGGAAAGGGATTGCCTGAAACATTTATTCATGTTGTATTTTTGGCCTGGACTTAAACCTCATTAATCTGATTGTTGCCTTGGTAGCTGTTCTTCATCCTGTCCTTCAAGGCCATATTCTATACCCTCTGCAATTATGGAAGGTTTAACATCTCAGATAAAAAATCACAATGCTAAATAAATAACAAAGTTCAGGTCACCTTGTTATTCCAAACAAGAAAATCATCAGGCAGTGGAATACAATCAAACTTGCATAATTCTCCTTTTGTACAATCAAATTAAATGAAGCTAATAGAGAAATTTATCCAGTTGGCATCCACCAGAACTTGCTACTATCAACAGAATTATGAAAACAGTATTATGCTGAAAACTTTGCTCCTTCAGGCATGTGACCGATATTGCAACACATGTAAAACAAAGGGGCAGGGCTTGCACCATGTTATCACAATGTTGTTCTTGTCTTCACTTCTCACCACCTCTGGAAGGCATTGTTCACTTTTGTTACAAACATACTGTTCCAACCAATTCATGCAGTGGAATGCTGTTGGACTTTGATATTCACCAGGAGCATTCTTAATTCACCATAGGCATAGAGAAATGCGTATGTGGAGTAAAACATGTACTAAATGCATATATTAATGCAAATGACATTAAAACAGAGCACATAAGAAACTGTTTTCAAATAGGCATTTTAACAAAAAGAGTGTGCAAAATGTCTGTTATAGAATAAAAATGTTGATGATTTTCAGGTGGCATTTCAAAAAGATGTTGCATTTTCATGTGGAAGCAGGACAAATAATGCTTATACTGGGAAAATGAGAAACAGTTTTCAAACTGTTTTAGATTTTGATGTTAGCCTTGCTGCTATCTAGTTTGTATAGTATCTTGATTTTTTATTATTATTATTATTTTATTCAATATCTTTTAGCTCAAACTGATTTTATTTTTTTTTTGGTGTGTTTATTGCAAACTTCCAGGACAGCTTCAACTATTGGATGGTTTAAACATTTAATAAATAATAAAGAAACTTGGACAGATTTAACCATCCCTAAACTATAGGAGCATGTATATTTTCATGGTTTAGAGCTGCTGAAAGTAGAGACCTGCTAATCAATCCCAAAGGGTATATGTGCATGAAATATTTTTACCCAATTTGATTGTATGATGTATTCATCTAAAGTAATAGTCCTATAAATAATTCATATATATAAAATATCTGCCTCTACCCCATAGCAGACAACATCTTCAAAAGGACCTCAGGCATGATCATGAAAGTCAGAAATCTTGTCCAAAATAGCTGTCATATTTTACCAATTTGCTTAACTCAGAGAGATGAGAATCATGAGCAGAAAATATAGGGCACTTCATTCCAAAGGAATGGAATACTGTTAAGAAATACGAAGACCAGAAGTGGGATATACCCACCAGGCATGGCGATATGAAAAACTCAGGCTCATTTGAGTTTGAGCTGAAAGACAATTGCTAGACTGTACCAGGCTATGCCTAGCCAGTGAAGCCCTTTGGTTAAAAAAAGGAGTCTTGAGAATTGTCCCACATGCTCTTGGAAAAGAAGAGAAGAAACAGGAGTTCTTCTAAACTGGGTGCCTATAAATCAGAGAGCCAGGAGGAGATTGCAGCAACACTGACCTGGTCTTAGTCTTTTTTTTAAATCACTTTTTTTTTCTTCTTTGATCAGTCTTTGGAATGCTAAGGGCTCAATTCTGCTTGGATCATATTCTGTTTCACTTTGCTGAATTACAATATTTTGGGACTTTGTTGCTTCTGGAAGATGTATTGAGGCAAGGAGATAGGAGCAGTAATTAATGTACCTGAGCATTTGGAATGTCAGACTGTCTGCAAACTTAAATTCTTGGAAGAAACAGAGGCCTTGAAGTAAAAATGTGAATATGCATTTTGGCATTTTGAATTACATCATCTGTAGTCAGGAATCTATCTTTTCTCTTTCTATATTTGGAATGCTGTGGATTTGTTTACTTATATTGCTTTCTTTACTGAGGACTAGTCATTTCTGATAATAGTGGCACATGAGAAGTGGGACTGTTGAATTAACTTCTCACCATCTGGACTAAAAGGCTGACATTGTTGTGTATCTCCTTTTTTTTCCTTTTTTGTTTTCAATATTTATTTATTTTACACATTTCTATGCCGCCAGTTTCC
>JANHZU010004185.1:0-20056 GCA_032468055.1 Acrochordus granulatus | reverse complement strand
TTAGAAAAGACTGTGATGCTGGGAAGGATTGAAGGGAAGAGGAGAAGGGGACGGCAGAGGATGAGATGGATGGATAGATAGCATAGTCAGTGTGATGTCTGTGGGCTTAGGAAGACTCCAGGAGGCAGTAAAAGACAGGGGGGCCTGGCATAATGCAATCTGTGGAGTTGTGGAGAGTCAGACACGACTGCGCGACTGAACAAAAACAATAATTTATGCTTCATGACATTTATTACAAAACACCTTTGGATCGGAATGGCAGCATAAAAACCCTTAAAAATGAAATGGTAAAAACATCAATGAATTATCCTTCGCTCCGAACATAAATCTGAGCATGAAGAAGGAAATGAAATATTACATGAAGTGTTCTATATAAATACAAAAGCATGACTTCCACGTTGCAAATGTCCTCAGGTTATTTGAAAAAGAAGAAACATCTCCAGGTAAGCAATCTTGATTCTATCCCTTGGAGTTCTCGGGATCAATGTCTTGACTGTATACAGAGACATCACTTCTTGCCTGTTGCCACAACAAACAGAGATACACTTACATGCGAGGAAAGGGGGCTGCAATACTTAAAGAATTTCCATGTGTTTTGCAAGATCTGGGAAAGTCCAGAATTGCAAAATTCATGTCAAGTCAGAAAAGTTGCCTCACTGACTTAATGCTAGGCATTGAGAATTTTTCCTTCGGGAAAAGTTTTCTTTGTGCACTAGCCTGGCCTACCAGGAATGTCCTGCTAGCAAAAATGGGGACAGTCTGGTCATTTCTTTAACTGTAAGCTTTGCCTAGCTTTCTCTCTGAATTCAAGGGGGATCCCAGTTATTTTCCAGCCACTGCCTTTAAAAAGTTCCAAACCTACTCTCGTTGTAGGATAGAGAGAGGATACGTTACTGTTGTGTGCTACTCCTGCCACTAATAAATTATCGATGGCAGAAGTTCAGTCTAGTTTCTAGGAATCGTCTAGACAGAAAGCAGGAATGAAAAAATAAAGAAGGGAGAAGTTAGAAATCCAATACCCGTCTGCAGGACTATTCCAATCTGCATCTTTTATTTTTTCCTGCTTTCCTTTTTTTTGGTTTTGCTTTTTCATACTTATAAGCGACAATAAATACTGTCACAGCAAAGCAGGCATCTTAAGCTCACGATAAAGATATTTATAATGTTATGAAATCATGTAATGCATTTTGCAATTTATCCGTGCTACGCTTAGGTTTAATTGTACAGTTCAAGCAACTTAATGTTCATTAATTTCTCCAAAATTATCGCTGTCATTGGCATAAACTTTCATTTTCTTTATTTTCTTAGGTTTAAGTTATCAAATCACAATAGTGTTAACATTTCTTTTACTTTATATTGTGTAAATACTGCTGTACCCAGCTAACATCTGAATTCTGTAATAGTCTCCCAGAGTTGTTCTGTAAGGGAAATGGGCAGTTTCTAAATATGATATATAAAAATAAATAAATAAAATATCTGTATTATATAATGTATTGCTTGTATCGTAATATAATAAAAAATAACTTTAAAAATATAGATTTTCAGTTAGAAAGATGAAAATTAAAAGTGAATCAAAGGAAAAGAAGAAATCTAAAGCTTCTCTTTATGGCTCTGGCTTTGTGGTCAGATCATAACAATGACTCTGCAATATCACTCCTATTCACTTAGACACTGTCAATCCTTCTGGTACTACTACCATACCAATGCGGTGTTATTGCCTTTGGAGAAGAATACAATAGACCTTTTTTTTCAAGGAGTGTGGCAGAATTAAGGCCAATTCATTATTATTTGTTAATAATAACACCGATCAAGATACAATATCATGGTGTAATGATAACATGTAGCTTCATAACATGTTTGTGTGGGAATACAAATGTCCTTGTATGACAGATGGTCTAAGTGGGACAACTCAGAGTAGACCATAAAGGAGCTAGATTTGGAACAATTTCAGCTTATCCCACACAGGGAAAGTCACAAAATGAAGACTTTAAAGGAGATACAACAAGAAGACAATTCTCATAACAAAATATGGTTCCTGAATGAATGGTCCCCATATCAGTGAGAATAGACAATGCACTCTGCGTGGAAAATTATCAGGAGGTGAGGGGGAAAAAAGCTAAAGGTCCTAAGAAGTAATACAAAATTGGGAAAAAAATGGGAGAATTATAACCAGAGGACATTATGTATATCCCATATAGTATGTTATACATAAGGCAGAAATTATGCACATCAGCCAGAATTACATTTCAATCCTCCCTTTCTTGAAACAAAACTTTAGGTGTTCAAATTTATCCCACATTTAATTGCCAAGAATGCAAGAACATCTTAACAGGATGTCTTCTTTGCCTGTCATAGGTCTCTGCTATTTCTTTTTAGTAGCAAAACTACAATATATCATTTGATATCATTAAAAGCACAGAATCCTTTGAGAAACTCTTCAGATTGAACTCTTGATACATGCAAAATTTAGAAACTAGATCCCAAATCAGAAGAAAATTTAAGCTTTTCCATTAAACTATAGCCCCTGCAACCTACAGAGCAAAGATCGTATAATCTTACGGACCCCATCCAAAATTAGGATTTAGAGGTATCACAACTGAAGAGCAAGTTATTTTAGAGAAAAAAAAAGATTGACCAGGTGACACTAATCCTTGGCCTTCAACTGCTTTCCAAAATATTGGCTGAGATCCTAACTTCATTTTGAACAGGCAGAGATTTCCTGCTGCCAGAATGAAAGAAAACTCCATTACTCTAAATCAAGAGCAGGATAGATGATAAACAATATAGTTCTTGCCCCAGGGGAACAAAACAGAGAGATGTCTCATGACATAAAGATACCTAACACCAGTACAAAGTAATGACTAATGGGCATGGCTCATGTCCCATATTTTGTAAAAACAGTGCCAGAACTTTCTGTCCTTTACTAATCATTGAGACTTCTATATCTTGTCATGCTAGTAAAGCATTGATAGATACATCCACATTAAATATGATGCAGCCGTTACAAACTTTGATTTGTTGTTTATTTATTAATTTTTTGTATGGACAAAAAGGACGTTCATCGCTTCAGTTTGCCCACAACTTTCAGCAGTTACAGATATGTATATTTATATTCAAAATGCAATCATATAGAAGAAATAACTCATACAGATAGTTTAGTTTATATTAGTATAATGAACAAAAGAATACCGGGGATCATACAATATAGAATACAGTATCTCCAAAATTCTACTATTCCATAATATAGTATATAATACTATTTATACATAATCTTATATTTTTATCGCACTATGAACAATATGAGGTATTTATTGCATTCTTAATATATTTCATTGACATCTACATGTACAAACACAATTTGTGATTGATATTTCTGCACAAACATTTAATGAATGACAAGCATTTCAGTTTTAAGTATCAGCTTGATGGTTTCTCAAATGTTTTCCAGTCCTGAGCAATTAAAGCTTTCCCAGTACAATGAACATACAAGGGAAATACATATTTCAAAAATGCTTCAGACAAAATGGGTCTCCTCGAAAATGTTCAGATTTGAAGTTGGCTGTGTCCTGATGGGACAAAAATCAGAATACTTCAGAATATGCCATATGGCATTACATGAAAAATATTTATTGTTTCAGTCTTTGGTAGGAAAAAAAATGGGAACTTGGAATAAACTATTTTATTTACTGTCTTGGTTTGTTCTCTGAGATCATAAAAATACACAGAGCGGTAATCTATAGTGAATGCTATCTCTCATCCAACCTACAAATAAATTGCCCCAATGGATCATTGTTTTTAAAAAAATAAATCATTTTTGAATTCCTCGGAAGAAACAATGAAAGCAACTGTTTGTACCTGTTTGGGTGAGGAGTGGGGATGAAATAGTTTGCCAAAGAATGTTAATAATGGCTGTAAAAATGTCCCAGTAACCTGCCAAGTAGGAACACTCAGCAAATAAACAGAACCAGCTTAGTCTTTGCAAGTTTAGAATGCCTTCTGAAACCTCAACATAAACAGAGAGCTCTTCATATTGTATAGAACCATCATTTCTGTGTTACAAAAATCTGGATAAGGGCAGCAAAGTTTTCTGCCATTCAGTGATTGCCCACATTTTCTCAGCCAGATATGATAGCTATAGCATTGTTTAAAGTTCAATCATCTTTTGAGATGAATGTAGCCTTTGCATTCCCCATGATAAGGTTGGAAACATCAATAGCATTAGCAACTCTTGTGGAATGCAGAGTGAACATTGCACTGATTGAACATACCTAATGCTTACCTAGCTGCACACAGATGAAACACAATGCACTCATGCAGCACAATCTACTAACTCTAAATTTCTCAGGCTAAAAGTTGCTTTAAAAAATCAGTAATTGGAAGAAAGGCATCTTAAAGCAGTCTTCATCCTTGCTTCTGTTTGGAATTAGCCCCCCATTCTGTTTGGAATTAGCCCCCCTGAATGCAGACTGGGTATCTTGCCATCTCTAGATATTCCCAGCAACAACACCACCTCCATCTGAGAATATGTTCAAAGAACTGCTGCTTTCTCTTCACCATCTCCACTGCCTTGCCATTCCCCCAAGTCTCAGGCAATAACAATAAAGAGACATAAATTTTTTTTGAATAATAATAATAATAATCCAATCCAGTTTACAAAACAGCAAGACAATCAAGTCACTCTGAATAGCTGAAACATCCCAAACTGTGCTTTATTTTCTTCTGAAGGCAGGACAAAACCAATGTGCTTCATTACCAGATTCGAAGTAAGCTACTTCGAATAGAAGTAGAACATTCTACTTCTAGAATGTTCTACATTCGAATAGAAGACAAACATTTTTTTTAGCTTGAAGCTTTTGAAATGCATTTAACCATGAGTCAGCATCCATTTCAAAATATCCCCCAATGACCATCATATAATATTAACAAAATTGTTCCATTAGTCATTAAGAGATGATTCTGAAAGAGCTTGTCTTCCTTTAGCTGACTTATTTAAATATTTACTTCCTAACTATTGCTAATACGAGGGGTGCAGTGGTCTAGCCATTAAGAAGCTGGGCTTGTCGGCAGGAAAGTCAGCAGCTCAAGTTTGAGACCCAAGCGCCACCATATAATGGGTAAGGTCCCATTATTTTCTCCAGCTCCTGCCAACCTAGCAGTTCAGAAACATATAAAAATGCAAGTAGATAAATAAGTACAATCTAATCCAGTGGGAAAGTTAGCAGCATTCTGTGCGCTCTGGCAAATAGTCATGCTGGTCACATGACCATGGAAGCATCTTCCGACAAACACTGGTTCCCTCGGCTGTGAATCAGAGATGAGCACTGCCTCCTCGAGTCAAACATGACTGGACAGGGGAAACTTTAACTTCACCTTTTTATTGCTAATACCCATTACAGAATGCTTCTAAGCATTTGATACTGGAAATCTTAACTGCAGATTCTGGATTATTTCAAAACTTTTATCTAAGAGGACTTGGATAAATCTAGGAGAGAAATCTGCCTGAGGTCTATATTAACTTTGCCAATCAAGATAGACATTTCAAGTCAAAACAGGACTGACATCATATGGCAGGTCCATAACATCCATCTCTTTACATACTCTGTGTGCATGTGTGGGTGCACACACCTGCACTTTTGTGCCAGTGAATTGTTAGAGTGTAAGCAGTGGCTCTCGCTCCAGATTACATTGATTGCAAGAATCCCACCAGTTCAACCCTTAGCCCAAATTTAGCTTTGTGACTAAATAAGAAGATTGTATTTTGTGCTTGGCCTAATCCCTAACAAACAAATAGGGAGAATAATCAATCTCTCAAGCCTGACTTAGGCATGAAGAAAAAAAATCTCCGGACTGTATTTTCTGTTGAATAAGTCAGGGCAGGTAGACAAGAACAGGGTTTGCCAGCATGACAGTCTGGGTACATGTTGCCAGATCCTTAAGAATGTGGGTCCAAATGAGGGGAATGGGACTCAACCTCAACCATATCAACTAGACTGAGTCTACTCAGTAGGTCACATTACGGCCGTGATCCAAAATCCTCCCTTGGTTTAAATGAACACAATTAATCAACACTGATTCTTTTTTCCTCAAGACCATTCAGGAACATTCATCCATAGAACTATCAACATTGTTTTGCTTGGCTACCTGTTCAGTCAGCAACAGCTTCAAAGGAGCAACACTGTCCAACACTGAAATTTATATCATCTGACAATCTTTTGGCAGAAAGGACAATTATTTGAACATGCAATTCTGTGGGAGTAGGACTCCAGCAGATGAAGAATCTATGAGAAGATGTAATAGGCAGCTGAGCCATGCATTTCAAGTGCTCTTATTCCATAGAGATACAAACATCTTTTTGACAATATGCATCCCTGAGTATTGTTCAGACATCAGTTGTGGTTTTTGTTTTTTGTTTACTTTGTAACTACAGGTGCCAAATCAATTGCTAGTCAAAACTCTTCTGATAGTTTATCTATAAATTTGAATCAATGCTAATTAATTTGAGAGAGCAGGGTGTTAATAGTGAATTAATTCACCTGATTTAAGTTATTACCTAAAGTACCATTAATGCAACACAATTACAACACAATCCTGACTTCTAGAATACATTGGCTGGAAGGAACTGGGATGAGCACAAATGATTTCCTCTATCAACATCATCATCCCTTATTTTTGGCAGAAATCCCATTATTGAACTCAGTTGAGATGAATTTCAAGTGAAGAGATATAGGACTTTTACTGCAGTACTGCACTGCAACACATAGGGTTGAGTGTGAGCATCCTTGAATAGAGTATGACTACACTGCAGCCTCTAACAACTATTCTGAAAATACATAAAACAAGTGCATGTTGGAGAGAAGAGTGGGATAATGATGATACACATCCAGGAAAAACATTCTTGTTTTGCATTTTCCATTGCTGTCTATCTTAAAAGCCAAAAGTACAGAATGTCTCCAAAGATGGATGATGGAACAACACAAATAAATGCTCAAAGCCTCATTGACTTTTCAAGTGACAGTGTTGGAAACAGGAATCCAAAAAGTGGGCATGGCCAGCAGAAAAACAAACATGGCATGTGTTTTATTTTTACTACATCAGCATGTGATTACTAAGGATAAGACTCCTCGAATGAAGTTCAACTCCTGGGCACATTTGCCTGGGGGAACAACATGGAGGTTACTTATTATTAAGATGTTTTTCAGTCTCCTAATCTTGCCTTGTCCATAGTCCCAATGTTCCCTAGGGGTTTCCCATGAAAGATCTGATCCTGTTTAGCAAGATACTGAAGTGTTGGATGAAGACCTATTGTAGATTCTGGTTCAAAGCCCAGTGGTTGCCTTTGGATCTGTCACTGTCCCTCCACTTAACAACTAATATGGTTGCTGAGAGGAAAAAGCAAGTAAGGGAGTAGAAGTAAAAGCTGTGTTTTCCTTTAGCTTCTCAAGAAAAGCCAAGATATAAAGCGAGCAAATATACAACTATTACCTATGTATATATTTTAAAAATTTGTAAGCTTGCATTTCTTAGAATGACTACCAACAAATTTAGTCTGCGTTAGCAAAAGCAACAGCATTTGCTAATGCATCAATTGCATTACCACGCAATATTCATATCTGAGACGGGCAAAGGTGCTTCGAATTAGCCTAGGCATCCTTGCTATATCTATCAACAGTTTCTTAAGGAAGTAGTGTCTTTCCTGGTATCTATGTGGATGCAGAAAAATACTTGTTTTCAGTTCAGATGCCATTAGGGAGGTGGCAACAGGGTGTTATATCACCTGTTCCTGCTTCCTTCACTGCAGTGCATACTCTGCTTCCACATGCAGTGTCCATCCTGAAGGTCTGAAGCTGAACTCTGATTATGGTACAGTCAAAAATTTATTTATGTATTAGATACCTTATCCCACCTTTCCTTCAGGAACTCAAGGCAGCATACATAACATTCTTTCTTCCTATTTTTTTCTGCACCAAAATATCCTTGGGAAATATTTTGGACTGAAAGATAATGACTGGCCCAAGATCATCTATTGAGCTTCACAGCTGAGAATAGACTACTCCCCACTCCTAGACAAACACCTTAACCACCTTGGTCGTACTGCTAGTACACAGTGTATGTTCACAGATGATACCTCTAATTCAGCTGTGAATTGGAGATGAGAACTGCCAAGCCCCTAGAGTCAGACATGACTGAATGGGGAAATGTTTCCCTTTTTTCAGATACCAGACCTCTGTGCTAAACTCTTGATCATTATTTTGTTGGTATACAGCAATCCTGTGCAAAACCCCTTTAAAGTCAACCCCGTGAAATGAGTATATGTGGAGTGAAAGTGTTAGAAAATTAACATACAGGAATGAAGCAGGTAAGCAATGTGCTATTTCTGCTTCAACACATGAAGTATTCAGGCGTGGATCTCCATCCTGTAACTTGTGTTTGCTGGGCAGTTTGCTTAGCCTACACCCATTCAGTTCAGAATATCCAGTTCAACATGAATTACTTCTATGTCATTCCCATTAGCATTCCATTAAGGGAAGCTTTTTGATGTTTGTCTTCTCATTTGTAACTCAAATGAGTTTCAAGCTGCACAAAGGCATCTATCACCAGTTATGATCCTTGAATTGTCCTTTAAGCCTTTAGTGGAAGAAATATTTTTCCAACATAACCCACTGTGATTTGTGGTAAAAAATGTTGTTACTTAATGCTGAACAATCTATTTTGTACATTGTTTCATGCTCTACAGCATAACAAAATTACTTCAAGAGAAAATCTACTGGCTGATACTGTTTACCATTCAGTTGCAGCAAAAACGACTTCAAGAGTTTTGTGGATTGGTGCAGATGTGTGGCAAAACACATGTGTGGAGAATGTCTCATAGTGGGAATTATTAGGACGCTGTCTAGAGAGTTAGTAGACAAAGAGGTTCGAATGACAGAGCTGGGGATTCCTCCGAGTGAACGCCGTGCTTTGCATACAGTGTCATTTTCTAAGTATGACACGATCACTGCTGTTTTTTTAATCAAAATTCACACCATTAATACACTCATACCTTTTCCCCGTTCCAATGAAAAATGCAGGATTTGTTTTCTGAGAGTTATGGATATCTTTTTCTATTTTGTTTTGATTTGCTTCATTTTACTTCATATTAAGCAAGATAAATTTGCTTAATAAAGTAATGCAACCGCGTTCCAAACTCTCCTTCTGTAGTTTTATTTTTCCTCATCCTCAGTGAATTTTATGGAAAATAAATAGGCTTGTGAAAAGAATTTCTGTAAGTCAGTGTTTCCCAATCTTGGGAACTTTAAGAAGTGTAGATTTCAACTCCCAGAATTCACCAGCCATCATGGGGAATTCTGGGAGTCGAAGTGCACACATTTTAAAGTTCCCAGGGTTGGGAAACACTCCTGTAAGTGGAGTGCAGGGCTAAAGTCCACCAGTGTAGCCGGTGGAGGTGCATGAATATCTTGCATTCCAATTGTCTGAAGTTTTCCTGGCTTCCAGACTTCAATTAAACCTCAGTGGAAGAAATTCCAAAAATGGAGCTTGTTCAGATTAGGAAAAGTGCTGTAGAAAATCCGGAAAATAGAGAGAAGCAGGAACCATAACCACACAAAAGGGGCTATAACATTATGTGAGCAGCTCAAGTAGATGTTCCTTTATTCACCAGACTATAAGATGGGAAGAGAAACAGTACAATGCAAGATTCTGTTATTCTACCAATATCAGTTAAAGTCATGTTAGCCTTCTCATGGAGGTGATTTTATGGTCTGGTCTACTTAACAGGGCTGACAGGTAGGCAGCCAGTTGAGGATGCAGAGCAATGAGAAATAATGAACAATAAGCCAAACATTTGTATTACTTCAGAGCACTGAAGATTTAATATGTCCTTCAAACTGAGTTAAGATCCTAGTTATTTCATGGACCATGCTTTATGGGCAATTATATGGAAATAGTTTGCGCCTACATTTTTCCAGGAGTGGCGGGGGAGAATTGGGTTGCTATTGGATTATTTTAAAGAATATCCTAATGCAACCTACAGTCTTTGAGATAGCCTGGTGTCTCATCCAAGTACTAACCAGATCGAAACCTACTTAGTTTTTAAGATCAACCATGAACACCTAGGTGCTATCATTTCGCTGCCTTGCACCAACAGACTGAACTCAGGTACACCTCCCCAATTCTCAATAAATTCTGAAACATCCTGGATTGAAATTTAAAGGCCTCATTTGCAAGGGAGAAACATTTTCAGGAAATGGAAAAATCGATTTCAGCATATAATTAATTTCACTGACTGGTGAGCAGAAATCTGATTATATTTAACCTTCTATATTGCATTTTGTTTTGTTTTTTACATTCACGATACACTGAATATCCTTATTACAGTGTTATCTGAAACCAGGTTTCAGTTCTGACCATATGAGGATTCAAGTGTAAGTTTGAATTTACAAATTTGGACAGGTCTTCTAATTTGAAATAGTTTTTCAGCTATTTCAGAGGATAGGAATCCAACTGTTTCCTTCTGGACAATTTGTGCCTGCCTAGAGCTGAAGACTGAGCTTGGTGGATGCCCCAGTGAATTCCACAGGCTGTTTTCCTTGACCAAGCAATAGTCACACTCCAAAGCATTTATAAACTCCAAACATTTTTTGAAGAGAAAGAATTGTGTGTGATGCAATCCCACATTAGAAAAATTTAGGATATAATTCTGGGTGTAAACCTGATAACCTCAGTTTTCATTTTAAAAAGAAAACACATTTCCAGAATTATTGTGGCTTCAAATACATATTTGAATGTATGCTATTCCCAAGCATCAGAGGAAGTCTAAAAGAATTTTCTCCCCAATGGATGAGAAGAATTACCTTTTTTCTGTAATCTCAATATTAAAAGTAAAGCCTTTGAGCTGAGCACAACTCCTGGTGGTTTTATGAGTATATCCATCAGTTTTCTTGCCAACAATGTGCAAGTGGTTTTTTATTGTCTTTTTCAGTGCTTTTTTTCAGCTTCCCAATCTAGTCTACAATCCTGGTATTTGGTGGTTATCTCCCATCTTAATACTAATCCACCCAGCTTAGGTTTTCAAATCAGCAAATCAAATTAATGTATTTTTACTCAGTATTAAGTAACTATTTCTCAATTTGCACAGTGAATCCTGCTATACCACAACCTGCTTTATTGACAAGCTACAGTATCTTCAACAAACTATAAATCCAGACTGTTTTTCTTTCATCAGATGTAGATTACAAATGCTGTCAGAAGTTTGCTTCCACCAGATGAGAGTGCAAAGCACAGGAAAAATGCACGTTATAGCTGATGCTTGGTATGAACACATGGTAGATAGAGAAAAAGGACATCTTCTGACATTGCAGAGATTTTTCCTATTTCCAGTGTGCCAATCCTGGCTTGCAATCAGTGTCAAATGATTGATCAGAATATGTTCAGTAGCAAGGGTGAAAACCCTAACGTTCATAGGCTGTAGAATCTGACTTTCCTTAGCCCAAAATCTCTTACATTTACAACTGAGATGCAATTATGTTTATTAGCATAAGAAAGTCAGTAGGAGAGGGAGTTAGGAATGGATGAAGAGCCAACACCATCCTCTTCCTCAATTGTATTCATTATGTAAAAGAGGAATGGAGAATTTTTTGACTTGGATGTGTGATGCCAATGATGAGGATGATGTATTTGTTTTGTGTTTGATTGCCTTTGTTCTTGTTTTATGCTGGTTATTAGCTAAGATAAAGTTTGGGCTATTATGATCATGTTTCCATGTGAGCCAAAGAGAGTATGCTGGTGCTTCAGGAGACGGGCTGAAATATGTGACCATTTTTTTCAAGCTACATAAAACAGGTCTATTTTAAAAAGGGAAACAGGTATGTGAAGTTCCAAGGAAACTTAACACATCAATTGCCAACATTTGCTTTTTGCCTTTTTTAAAAATACCAAATATGAAGCAAACAATTACAAAACCTGGGGAATCCCTAGGATCTACAGAAATGGGGCTTGGGACTCACTATAGCCCAGAGGCCATTATCATCCCCATCTTGATTTAAGAGCTAGTACTTAAATTTAAAAATAGGCACCTGAGCAACTTTATTTTCCTTCCCTTCCCCATCATATTTCATGATGTTTAGACTGTAAGTCTTCAAGCAAAAAAACCTATATTTTTCCACTCATTCAGATACATTGAGGACATTTTTGATAAATGGTTTGATGAAAATATATGATAAAAATAAATATATGAAATATGTAATATGTGGAGAAGTACCAGAGACTGCCTGGACAAAAAAGAGCAAATTATATTATCAAACAAGTCCTAATAGGTAAAGGTGATGTTGTATTTTTTCTTACTGTTATACTCTTGGCTATACAGGCTTCATTTGCCAATATTTATCTTGTTATCTCTTGTATATATCTTTTGCTTCTGATATTTAAACTTCTGTTCATGTATTTATACAGTATCTACCACTCAACTCTCATGCTCAACATTATCAAGGTATTATAGAACCAACATACTAGTTGCTGGAAAATGAAAGAGTTGAGGTTTTACTTAAGTTCTTGTCTTAGAATTCTCTTCTAATCAAGATTCTACTCAACCATTTCTTAGAATTCTATTTTAACTATTTAAAAAAAAATACCCTACAATAATATATTATTATAATGCCTATAAAATTAATTTCATCACATTTTTATTTTCATTCAGTATCCGATACCATGGGATCACAAGTCACACAGCTATCTCTAATACTGGTACATTGTTTAGGTGTACCTTTGGAAAAGTAAGCATTGTTAAACTTCAATAATTTGAATGACTGACAGCAGATGTAAGCTTCAGCTTGAAAGAGATATTTTGATTTTCAACAAAATACAAAGTTCTACCTATAAAACTAAATAAAATTACAATAACTTCATTTAAAATTTTCAAGAAGAGCAGGGTCAGTCACATTATGAACGATGTGAGTCATAACCTGATTTGCCAACAAAATTACAGATCTGAGCACCTACAAATTAACAATTCTGACTGCGCAATCAGGAGGCTGAAAATAAACCTGTTGCTGTTCTCCTTAAAATAAATAACTACAAGCAATATATAGCAAATTTTCCAACATCCCAATCTAAATGGTTTCATCTTTGATACACAAAAGAATCCTGACCGACAAATTCCAAGAAAAAGTTAGCCATGACAATTTATATTATCAAAAGAATGAGAGGAACAGAATTTTTTATTTTCTCTCCCATTGTCTTAAGCTGGACAGAAATTACTCCACCCTTGGCATAGTTTGGGCCATTAATATTTACAGTTCTCTGATTTTGCCATTCAGTTCACTGATAATAATTTATAATTTATAAAATTTATGATTTATAAAAATATAAGTAAGGAAAAATCTGTATAAATAATATTTAAAACACACATTTGGGACAACTCTTTGAAAAACATATGCATTCAGCAGGATGTCAAACAAAAACACATCTGTTTGAAGAAATACTTCAAATAACAAATGTTAGACCGTGGTTTAAAGAAAAAACCCCTCTAAAGTCTAAAAAAGCGAAGTTGAGAGATTTACAAAAATGAGAAACTGAAGGAAGCAAAATGAACCGATTTACCCAGCACTAATCAAGACAGCTTCTAGTTTCTAAATGACTGAAAACCAATCATTCCAGCCTCTTTGTTTTGATTTTTGAGGATTCCAGCATCAATATGTATTTGAAGAATTCTAATGTTGCAGTAAAATGTAAGAGCAATTTGAGATGCTGGCTATCACCTTCAAAGCCTTACATGGATCAGAACTTACCTCTCTCCAGGACTGTCTAACACACACCCCGACCCATTGGCATCTGCCCATCAGATCTGGAATGGGGGATCTTCTCTAGATCTCTTCACCTAGAACAGGGTTTCTCTACCTCATCAACATTAAGATGTGTGGCTTTTAACTTGCAGACTTCCTCCAGCCAGTATGCAATATCGTCTTGTAGGGACCAAGCCAAATTTTCCCAGTCACAAGTCTCCTTCTTTGGAGTAGTATTCCTCTTGAGATCCATTTAGCCCCAATTTTGTGAACATTTCTAAAAGCTATTATTTCCAATTTTTTTAGATGTTAGGGAATGACCTCTGACCTGTGGGAATGTCTCATTGGTTCCTTGTTATGCCTTGATGTGTGCAATGATTGTTATATTGTTATTGTACATTACTACGTCTCTTTCAACTTTGTTACTGAATGTGAATAAGCCAAAGTCCTATGTGACTAGAGCAGCAATAACTTTTATTAATAAATAAATAAAAATTGAGGGAGGATATGCAGGAGGTCAGTGTGATTGAGGAGGATGCTGAAGACCAAGGAAGATGGAAACAGAAGCTGTGGCAACCCCTGACGGGAGCAGCCAGAAGAAGAAGAAATACAAATGAATGGATGATTGGTGGAAGGACAGAGCTTTCATATACCCAATTTGATTCCCAGTTTCTGGAAACTGATTTTTTTCAAGTTTGGTACAGTTTCTTGATGATCTCAAGATATCTATAACTGCGGAAAACTGAAGTAGGCTTCTGAATGTTTGCCCTCACTTTGCACATTACAAGGCAGACATTCTCCTTAAGTATTGGGAGACTTATGATTCAATGAACTTTTCATGGAGTAGCTGTGGAGGGCATCCCATTTCTCAGCTTATGTAGAGAAATGTTTAACCCTTTCCCCCAAGTTGTTTTTCCCATAAAGGCCACTAGAAGATTTTTGAAAGGGGATACTGCAGGAGTAAATGGGTTAAATGTTTCTGTATTAGTCAAACAGAATTAGCAGACTGCCATGGCTATATGTACTGGGGGAAAATAACATAACGTAAATGGCATATAAGTCTCTACTATTGAAATAAATGTGATTTTAAAATGCTTAATTTTGTATAGAAAGTGCCTTGGCTTTTTAAAGATATCTGCTTTTAGAGATTGTCAGCTCTGTCTTCAATAAAAAGGGGAAAGGAAAGTAGAACTACTAATTTAGTTCCTTTAAAAGGCATCTATTTTCAAGCACATTAAATCCATCTGTCTCTGAAATGTAGGCCTTCATTCAGTATGTAATTTGATAAAATACAAAAGAAAAGCCATGAGGTCGTCAGTAGAAATAGTGAGAGAGTGGCTACAGTATGGTAAAAAGGAGAAACGGAAAAAAATAGCAGAACTAAATATGTGGAAGACACAAGCATTAAAATGTACCTTTCACAACTGAAGTTGACTAGGTTTGTTCTTTAAGCATTACAGCTATTTAAAAAAAAACTATAGTATGAATAAAATAAATGGTGAATGGGAACAATCACGGCAATTCTCAGTTGTCAAATCCTGGTATAGATATATGTTCTGAAAATTTCCCAATAATTGTCACAGCATATCTGGTATTCAGTCCCTTGAAAATATTACAAATATAGTCCTTTGCTCTATCAGCACTGTCACAATTTGCCAGTAATAGAAGGACCTCCTCTGCTAGGCTTTCAGCATTACTGAATGATATAGGACATAGTCACACTTCAAAGGTTTGCTCTGAAAGAGCTCTAAACTAGAAGAATGAGAACAAGGAATGTGCTCTCCAGTTATAACTGAAGTTTCATCAACCTGAGCCATAATGGCTACTGGTTAGGAGTTGCAATCCCACAAAATCAACTCTTCTAGCTGATCATAAAAGTCTCAGTAGTGACATCAGAAATTTACTGCCTCTAATTTCCTTCGTGGAGCTTTGCTCATTTGAAGGATGGCAGAATAGAACATGGAATCTGAATGTGCTTCTGTGTGTGTTGCTGTCGTTCATAAGTAAACTGTCTCAATGTCAGGTTGACAAGTCTTTTGGCATACGTATATTGTGCTTAACTATCAATAGGCATAGCTACCAAGATAAGGTCAGCAAAAAAGGAAGTAGGTATGCATTAATGTGTAACTGTGTAACATATGAATGTGGACACCAATCTGAAGTTAAGCATCCCAGATTAATTTTCAGACCTCTCCTACAAGCTAAGCAAACAGCAGAAAAGGTTAAGGGGGAATCACAACATATTTTCTGTTTTTCAAGAGTCAAATAGTTGGCCAATGCAGGAGCCAGAAAAAGAAACAAGAAGAATCAGCATTGTTTTACTAGTGATGCCTTAAGAAACAAAAGTGAAATTTAATAGACAGGATTTTGTTATTATATCTTGCAATACTTGTGGCATATTTATCCTGTATAATAAAAAATATGGGATATATCTACAGCAAATCAAGTTAAATAATTGAAGTCGTAATGATAATTCAATTAATGAGAAAGATTGAGATTGTATCTGTTCACAGAAAGGAGGCTCAATAACAGAAATTAGACAGTGGAAGCAATTGTCCAAAAGGAAGACAAACAGAGAAGCAAACTTAAGGAATGAGAATTTTGCTCAGGAGCAAGAGATAAGTTGCATCATTGGACCTCAAAACAGTTTTCAAGCTCTTTCAGATGAAGCAGACTCTGAGGATTCAGGAACAGGCACTGAAGAATGGAAGCAGGACAATGGATGGAGAGAGGATACTCCTGCAAATTATAAGAAGATAAAAATTTACTAGTGATTGAGTGGTAATTCAGTTTTACAAGAAATGAGAGAAATGAATGTTGACCAGTCCTGTCACCTGATGAAGCCAACTCTCCGCCAAGTGTAAATACATGGCAGACAAACATTATCAAATCCAATGATAATGACTGTAGAGAATAAGAAGATGTAGAGTAAGTAGGGAATGACTTTGAAGGACAGGAGGAAGAGGTGATACAAAGGCAATGGTTAGATAAGAGGGACTGGAGGCTGAGGCAAGAAAGTAACTTCAGAAAACATCTCTGACAAACCCCTTCCTGGTTCAATGAAGTGACGGAGGGGGAAGGACAATCCAGTTCGCAAGATTCTGTTATTCTGCCTGTTGCAATAAAAGTAGTTCTGACCAATGTATACTGCATTGGTTTCTTAAGCTGGTCTACCATGGCTGACAGAAGATGAATTTGGTAGATATATTGAGGGCTATAAAAAGGAACCATTATCTCTTAAAGAAATGGTTAAAGAATGAGCTAATATGCAAAAATAGCTTTAAAAGACACCTCCCTAATTCACTGATCTATAAAAAGAGGAAGAGGTACAATATAATCTCACTTTGCGAGATTGGCGGTATATAAATTTGAGAATAATTAAGTAAAAATAAAATAATTAAATTTCCAAGATTCTGTTATCATTGCCAATCATAAAGTGTTTTCAGCCTTCCTGTGAAGTTGAGGTCCTGACTACTGGGCCTGACAATGACTCCTTCTGGATGAAAGATATTTTCTGGGGCAAATAATGTTGCAAAGAAGAGCTACAACTGTGTCACCAATGTGCTTTGAAAATCCCAAAATGAAGCTTAAGATCCTGGACAGACGGGTGATATTTTTATCCGTTCTTCCATTCTCCAAATCACTAACTAGCTATACAAATGGTGTCAATATTTACTTTCTGGAATCATGATCTGAAGTATCATGATAATGGCACAAGAAAGAGTTGTATCTCTCAAACTGTGGTAAATGTTGTATCTCTCAGAATGTGTTTGACCAAAGCATGATAAAGTTGATTTGAAGAAGTTTAAATTAAATCCTGTTGAAGGTGGAAATGAAACTCTGAAGTAAGAAGATTGGATAAAAACTTGAGGAAAGTGGGAGTAACTGAAATGGAGCCTCCTAAACTGTACCCAGAAAAATAAAAAAGAACACTGGCTTATAAAGTTTCATAGCCTTTATGGTTTATATACCATATAACATCACAGTGCAGAAAATAAATCAGATGAGTAATTAGAGTGTTGTTATGTAAAGGTATATGTTATGGCATATAAAGGTAGAAACTCAACTGCCCTTTCTACATTCTCATGATTCCCACTAACTTCAGAAATCACATTAGGTACATTGTTTAGCATCTTCATCAGTCATGGATCCAGACAGACGTTACAGGGCAAATCTTATCTTGAGTGACAGAGTGACAATTTGCAACTCTTATCCTACTTTCATATACCATTTGTGAGATATCATTCAAACTCTTCAGCTTGAGAAATATAAGCTGAAGAAAAGAGAAAACAGATGTCAGAGGGAGAATGAAGGTCTCTGCCAAGTTTTGATTATCTTTACCTACTGCTTCCCTCAGCTCCATCCAGGAGGTTGTCTATTCCTGCTCTACGGCATGGAGAAAGGAAGAAAGAAATGTCTGCTCTCCTCTCTGCACTGTAGGGCTTGTGTGTGAATACTTTGTGCAGATCTCATTGCTCATGTGAGCACAGCATTTGGGTTGACAGGGATTCATTTGTTCCTCCACCCAAAACACCATGCTCTCTATTTGATATGAAGCACAGACAGATTTTTTTGCTAGCACCTCAAAATTCACTAACCAGAGCCAAATGCAAATTTGGCACAAATTTAAAACTGTAGCAGTTTGAGCCCAGGAATTTGTTTTATGTACAAGAACTAAATAAACTTTACAATCTTTTGACATTTTTTTCTTCTTCATTACCCCAAGCTAATTTGTTCTAGCAATATAATCCAGAGATGCTTACATTTCCTATTGTTAAATGACTGGAAATCAGAAATTTTTGCTGATTTATAACAAATCACTCAAAGTTCTTCCAGCAGATCCTCATCTTCTTTCTTCTCATTTCTCATTCATTCATTTATTTGCTTGTTTGTTAATGTATGTTTATAGCACAATCATATGTTAAAACATTTGAAAGAATGTACACAATAAAGACAGAAAAGAAGAAAACAATATTTGAATACAACAAAGTGTATAAAACATAAATAGGCTCCCTTCCATGTCTAATTTGGTCTTAACATTAGATGCTCAAGCCACAGATACACATTGCAAGGAGAAAACTGTTTAACACTAAAGTAAATATACTTCTGTTTTCAATAAATACTAAGGTTTCTTTTCTACAGAATGCATTGAAACAGAAAATTGAAGACATGGGAAGCTGATTGATATCAAGTGAGTCCATGGTTGGATTAAACATGGAACCGGTGGCACTCCAAATATGTGCTCTACCACTGACCTACAGCTTCTCTCTAAAGCCTTTGAAGGAAGTGTAAATTAACTCTACAGAATTTATTGCAGGGTATCAAATCACATTCTTAATAATTACAGTCTGACAGCAAAATGACAGCACCACATGGCAAGAACTCAAGGATACAAAGTTTATTTCTCTGACTCCTACAACTGACATATATTAACATATATTGAACAAGCAAGTATTTTAAGGAGCTTTCTGCTTGATATATGAATATTGCTTATGTTATTGATTTATTTGTGTGATATGTATCTCACACAAATACTGCATAGTATACTTTTAGACAGATTTAATATGATTTATTACTATCATAAGGCCATTTTTGCACCATTCTAAATATTGTCTATTTTCTGCTTCTCAGACAAAAGATTCCTAAGCTCAGAGTAGACTTTTTATATTCCTTGCTTTAGTGAAACTCATTTATTTATTTTACATATTTATATGCTGCTGGTCTCTTACCAACTCTTAATGGCTCACAATCAAATTAACAAGTTACAATTGTTCTATGCCCCTCCATACATCATGAGAGAGAAGAAGATCTTAAAGTCCAAACTCAGTGGAAGAAATACCATCCAGGCAATTAACACCTGGGCAATTCCAGCTGGAATACTGGACTGGATCAAGCAGAAATAAAGGCCCTGGATAGGTAGACCAGAAAAATAATGACAGTGGATCATGCCCTTCATCTATGCAGTGATGTTGACAGACTCTAACTACAAGGATAATAGATGGGTGTGGAATGTTGCAAGTGCATCAGACAATTGAAGAAGAAAAAAGGAAGAATATCTGAAGGACAGTGAAAAAGATGCACTAAAGCTACTATACCACTAGAGACATGAAACTGGCATACAAGAAAGACCAAATGATGAATAGAAAAGAGATGTGGCAAGGCAAAGCATTGCATGGTCAGTACATTAAAACAATAGAAGGCAAAGCAACAAAAGTTAAAAAGCAGGCATCTGGATTGGATTTTTCAAGTAGAAGACGTTTCACCTTTTATCCAAAAGGCTT
>JANHZU010004184.1:79407-90249 GCA_032468055.1 Acrochordus granulatus | reverse complement strand
CCTCTGGCAGAGCTCTCATCTTCTTCAGAGCACACAAGCCCCCCAACCACAGCAAGGTGGTGCCTCACTGGGGGAAAACAAGTATGCTTGTGGGCAAAAAATTCAAAACTCAATAACTGGGCTTACAAACAGCCTAATCTCGAATGTGGAAACAAAGGGATGTTTATAAAGATTTACAGAACTCTTGGAAGGTGTAACCATGTGAAGTTGTTCCAAAGGGTAAATGTCAAGATATTGAACATATGCTTCCAGGGTCCCACCAGATGACACTGTTTCATGCAGGTTACCTGGAGTGCTCCCACTCTGTCAATCTTACTGGACAGACATAAATGGCTAGAGACAGGCAATTTTCACATAAGCAGACACTGTGCAAAAAAGGGCTTTGTAGGTGAAACTGAAGATCATGAATTGCACCCAGAAACCAATTAGCTATCAGTGCATCCTGAAAAGCAATGATACATGGGCATATGAAGGTTTGCTTATTGCTGATCATTTTGCTGCATTTTGGCCCAGATGTAGCTTCTGGATGGTCTTACAGAGCAATCACATATATTGCAATTGTCTGGTTATGAGGTGACTAGGACATGAATGACTATCTGAAAACTCTCCCATTTCCCAGGAATGGGCATAACAAGGGCAGACCATAACCTGTGCAAGACTCTAGCCACAGCTGTCACCTGCTCTTCAAGCAGGAGCTGTAAGTCCAGGAGAATCTCGTGGGTCCCTAGTCTCAAATGGGGAAGTAAGAGTACATCCAAGACCAAAGATGAACAATTCCTTTTTCTAGGGGGCCACAACCACTTGGTTTTGGCAGGGTTGCATCTATGTATGTTCCTCTCCATCCAGACTTGAACAGCTTCCAGACACAGCTTCATCTCGGTGATCTGGACACAAGGTATACTGCTTGATATCACGTGCATATTGATTATACTGCACCCTGAATTCCTGACCTCATCCAGCAGTTTCATGCAGATTTTAAAGAGGGCAGAGGACATCAATTAGCAAATGCAAAACTTTTTCAGACCTTGCCTAATATAAATTTGATCCTGTATATTTTATTCAGAAGTCAATCTATTGTTATATATACAGATTTAGATATAATTTAGATATATGTTAAAGAATCAGTTTGATGAAACTGTCAAAAGCATGGAGATACAAACTGAGAGACCATGCATTCTAGTCCTGCTTTACGCACAAAGCCAACAGGGTGATCTTGGGCCGTTTCCACATTCTCTATCATAGGAAGAAGGCAGTGGCAAACCACTTCCAGAATCTTGTGAAAAAAATTTCAGGGGTTAGTCCCTGATTTGAAGGCATATGTATATTATAAATAAAATAAATTCTAATAAGTATATTCATTTGTGTAACTTACACAACAAGCTGCAACTCACAGTAAGTTTTGAAACAGCAGTGATTTTGAAGAATCTGTTTCTTCATATCTTAATTACAACTTAATTGAAAGAGATTTCCATTTATATAAACTATGGTGGAGTTGTACTTACACATAATAGTTTCAACAATGTTCAGTTTCTGTTGTGAGATACTTAATTTTAGGGCTGAAAATTTGAAAAACTTTGATAGAGAGCATAATATAGTATTAATCCATTCTCCCTTTATTTATTATTTACTATTCAGCAGAGAATTTCTATTGATCCAGCTGCATCTTATCACTTACAAGGCCTAAAACCAAATAGTTTGTACTACTTTCGTTTGGCTGCACGTTCTCCACAAGGGCTTGGTGCATCAACAACTGAAATTTCAGCTAGAACAATGCAGTCAAGTAGGTGCCTCTCCTTGATTATTTAACTTCTCTTATACTTGTTCTGGTTAACAAGCCCAGAAGGTGTGGATATTACATTTCAGAGAAGTCTAAGCATACAAAATAAGGGGACCTCACCTTCCTCTTGTTCATAATTCATTGTACCATGCTCAGATTTGCTCCATAGATGGCAAGCAGGAACATTCACTAGAAGCTGCAGGACCAAAGAAAAATATATAACATACAGTGAGGCTTTTTTTATTGGAAAGATCCACCTTGGCAAAGTGCTATTCTAAGAGTATTTTTGGAAGTAGTGTTAGAAGATTCATTCTGAGATCCTTTAGGAAATTTAAAATGGAATAAGGACTTTCTTTGTCACTCAGTGGAGACAATAAATATCTGTAGAAAAATAGTTTTTCAAAGTAGGTGTTATCAGTCCTCTAGTGAATCATTTTATTTTATAATATATTTAATATCCTTTAGTATGGTACCTGATACAGTATTAGTTCAAACTGGAAAACTTTTTTTTTATATATAAACCTCTTGCCAAAAGAAAGAACAAATATGATTCATACAGAAGTAGCTCCAATGGTTTAAAAAAAGATTTCAGACATCCTTTTTACAAGATGAGGAAATCAGATTAAATCAGAAATATATTTCATTGTGTTCCCTGTGTTGAAACATAGACAATTATGATTTGAAGAAACAAAGTTGAGAACCATTTTGTAGAATAATTTGTTTACAAATTACCAGGTTAATATACTGAATTTTCATCAAATAGCTATTTCTACTTTGCTATTATACATTAAAAAATAAAACAGAGTTAGAATAGCCACACAGAAATTAATAAACTTCTAAGGAATGTGTTGAGAATTGGAGGTCAGGAATCAGTTTCAAATTTAATGTGATTTGTTATAATTTTTAATAATATTTTTCCACTAGTAAACTAAAATTCTATTTTAAATTATCTGGGTTTTTTTTTTAAATAGTCATTTGGGTTTGGGGTGGATGATTCAGTGTATTATATTAGTTAAATTATGTTGTCTTTTTTAACCAAACAACTTTTTTATATTTTAATAACTGTATGTTGTGTGGGTTGAGCGGGTGGTGTTATGTATTATAAAACCGCTAGTAGATTTCAATTCTTTGCTAGCAAAGGTTTTTCCAAGAAGAGATAAAATATTAAACAGTGTCTTCACTTATGGTAAGTACAAGTTACAGTCAGAGCCAACAGCCATATCACTTTTTCATGGTAGGTAAATCTTTGACTAAGACAAATGAAAACTCATTTCTGATTCTGCATGTTTTATTGTCTACTGTTAGTGTTTTAATAAATACTTTTAATTTAAAATGCAGAGTAGGTAGAAAAGGGGGAAATGGAAAAATACAAATACTTCTATGTTGGTTTTTCAAAGTTGATTGAATAGATATTAATTTTCCTAGCAGTTAGTGCAGGAAAGACTGGCCAATGAGTAAGAGTGCTGAAAGCTGGTGTAATGAAAGAAAGAAAGAAAGAAAGAAAGAAAGAAAGAAAGAAAGAAAGAAAGAAAGAAAGAAAGAAAGAAAGAAAGAAAGGTAAACATGTAAGATAAGTAATATTACAGGTATATATACACACATAGAAGTATCATGTTTGATGTTTTTATTTCAAGAAGACTCATTAATCACAGGTAGGTAACAATATATTTAGGCTCATTTTTATGTATTCCCCCAGCATCCTTTTCCACCTTTTAGTTAATTCATTTTCAGTTGTTTCATGTTAATAAGCCAAGGCTCATAAGACTGTTGAAATACTTTGTTTTTAAAGTTAATTTTTATTTTTCCTTGGTTTGCCTTTTATTATTTTTTTCTTTTTGTTCATTTTTTTCTTCAACCACTTCTCTCCTTTCACTTAAATCCTCCTTTAACTCACTACTCAAATTAGAGCCATCCGCTCCTCCTCAAGACATTAGTTGCCACAGCCCCAGCTCCACTAGTATTTTGGTAAGTTGGCAGCCTCCTCCAGTGGAAAAACAGAATGGAATTATCACTTCCTATTCCATCAAGTACACTGGAACTGATGGAGAAGATGACAAGCCCCATGAAATTTTGGGAATTACTCCGGATACTACACAGTACCTTTTGGAACAGTTGGAAAAATGGACTGAATATCGCATTTCTGTGGCAGCCCACACTGATGTCGGACCTGGCCCAGAGAGTGAATCTGTATTTATTCGGACAGATGAAGATGGTATGTTTCTTCCAACCCATCCATTTGATTTTTCTCTCAATCTGCTGTCTTTGTATGATCTAAGTATTCCTTCCCTTCCTTGCTCATATTTTTCCCCAGAACTTTTTCAACGGATATTATAAATCCAAAATGCCTTTTCCTGCTTCTGTGTTTTTAAAAGCAACAACAGCAAAAAGCAAAAAATAGAATGTTTATGAACAAGATAAAGAACTTTTTAAAGTGCTCTCCCTTATGTGCATGGCATATTTTCTTCTTTACAAAAATGGAAAAAAATAGATATTTTCTCTCTTCTATTTTTTTAATCTTCTGATTTTATTCTGTCCTTACACATATTCTAAAGTATTTACATGTTTGAGGAAACTGATGCTTCTCCATTTTTTAAATATTTTGAAAACTCTTTTTCATATTTGTACCTTGAAGATAAAACTTCCCTGTTGCTATTGCTTTTTTCCCCTATTGAAGAAATAAAAATAATGCATTTTAAAAGTCTTTTAGGTTTTGTATTATTTTGATTACTAAAATACTTCTTTGTACTTTAATGCTTTGAGTTTCAAAGCATCTTCCTTGGCTTTTGTACATTTTTACATGTTTTTCTATTTCTCTAATACTCTTTTTTCTTCCATTTTTGCATCAGTCATGGTTTTTGATCTTTTCACTGAAATGTAGAACAGTTTTGTAGAGTGTTTTCATTTGTATTCTTCAAGGAAGGCTTGTGGGGTCTCCTTTTAAAAAGAAAAGAAAAAAAAGACACTGATTATTTTGGACAAGTGCCTGTAATTCTTTTATCCACTAATATATTCCAGTTCCTAGTGGTCCTCCTCGCAAAGTCGAGGTTGAGGCTGTCAACTCTACATCTGTTAAAGTGTCTTGGCGTTCTCCAGTGCCCAATAAGCAACATGGCCAAATCCGAGGTTACCAGGTGCATTATGTGAAGATGGAAAATGGGGAGCCTAGAGGCCAACCTATGTTGAAGGATATCATGTTGGCTGATGCACAGGTAATTAATTATATTCAAATTCTTTAGGTAATGAGAAAAGCAAGCTATTCATAGAATAATCATATCTTTTTTATTACCAGTTTAAAAATTTCCTTCCTTCCTATTTCAATATATTACTGCTAAAAGAATTCCAAATGCTTCAGATCTAAAAGCAGATAATCAAGCTACCATACTAATGCATGTATAAATCTTATTTCTAGACATGGATCTGTTGCTGTAATGGAAAGGAAAATATACATGAAACAGATGACTATTTTTAAATCAAAATAATTTTTTGTAGTGCAGAATGGAAGTTCCCTTGTTTCCTAGTAGATATTTATAATTATCAGATCAGTATAATATTATATACAGTGGTACCCTAGATTGCGAGTAACATGTTTTACGAGTGCTTTGCGAGATGAGCAAACATTTTAATAACATTTAACTTGGTTAACAAGTGATAACTCTCAAGACAAGCATCACCGCGATGAGCTTGCGTGAGAAATCTCACAACTGAACTGATGGATCTTATCTTGTACAGGCAGTATGCACATGAGCGTACTGTTTGTGCTATTATGTGTATTTTATGCTATTATGTGTTTACGTGTATTGTGACCATGTGTGTGTTCACTTTGCTATATGAGCGTATTGGATTACAAGCACTTTTCCAGAACGAATTATGCTTGCAATCCAAGGTTCCACTGTACTTGTAAAACCATATAATAGTATATTGCCATTGTTTCACCCTTAATGCATTCTTCCTACATGGTGGAATATTCTAGTCACTTTTTAGTTCATTTTGATTTGAGTGTAGCTTCTATTGCAAGATATTTCTACCACAGTGAATATGATCCAGATAATGTTAAATATTTTAAATTATATTGATATATAAATGAGGTTTATTATGCACTTAAATTTCTATATTAAATTACATCATTTTGGTTGGATAACATGTTATATATGCAACTGAGCTAGAGTTTGATAAGAATGTATTAGCAATATATTTTAAATATCAATTCTTTTGATATTATGAGTTTGAAATTTATAGTTGATCTAATAATACATATGATGCTTTATTTTTATTAAAGAAAAGCCTAGGATAATGTATTGATAAAATGAAACTACACTGCATTCTTTCTTATAAAATATAACAAATCATAGAGAACCTATTTTTTGTAAGGCAAATTTGTCCATATTAAATAAGCTTTAAAAATACAGATTTTTAATTACTTATGTTTTATGAGCTTTGGAGCATGAAATCATTCATAAACCATGAAGTACATAAAGCTTTTTTCATTCATGGTTAATTCTGTTGTGAAATGTAATGATATGTAACCCTCATATATTACACCCTAAACAGAATTTGAGTTGAACTGCATTGTTTATATAGAAAGACTTTATGGCATATATATTAAACTCCAATTACATAAAATTGACTTTACTGAAAATATTGTTTTTTTCCTATAATGATTTAACAATCTCCAATTTCTTTATTAAATAATATATGTGTAAGGCTTACTCATAGCAATGTTTTAGCATATTTAGAACAACTTGTTAATGCCTTTGGATCGTTGTGAATCTCCAGGAATTAGAAAGAGAACAATATGATTACATTGTACCTCCATTCTTAGAAAGATTTTTTCACTTGGAAAATATGCGGCCCTTTATGGCTGTAGCTCAAATTCCATTTTTCTTTAATTTTAGAAGGAGCAGAGTATGCTGTTGGTCATATGGTTCCATTAGTGATATGAAGTATCAAGTACATATAATTTGCCTCTTTTAATCTAAACAGGTGCACTGAATTAAATTTGACAAGGTAAAATAGAAATGAATATGGCTTAGTAGCATGTGATTAACTAAAACGTAGCCTTTCATTATATCTCAACAGTTTGAACTACTGTGGTCATAAAACACTGCTATAAACTAACAACACTTCAAACTAGAATGATATTTTTTTCAGAAATAACATCCACTATTCATATACCATTTTGGCATCAAATGAAAAATGAAATTTATAGTTTTTTTCTAAATTCAGGCTGATTTTACTAGTTAGTTTTCATGTGTGGTTATCCTGAGAAGGATAAAGATGTTTCAACTAGCCTATAAATACCTCCTCATTTCTTCTGTTTTTCTTCCCAATATTCTTTACTCTCAATCAGTGGGAATATGATGATACTACTGAACATGTGAGTAAAACTGATTGCTTCTCCTTCCCCCCCAAAAACCCAAAGTATGATGGCTTTAACATTTAATATTTGGTTGCTTGCATATATGCATGGATTAATACCTTTCTCCCAACTTTCTTTTGATTTGATGCAATGCTTTTGCTTCTTAAGTTTGTTGAATTTGTACAATTGCCTTGCAGTTACTCAAAATGATTTTTTCAAAGAAAAAAAATATCATTTTCATTTGCTTAGCTTTCTTCAGGCCCAGTGTTCTTTGTATTTACTATCAAGCAGAACTTTTCTTTTAATTCCTAAACTGATGTCCATTTCATTAGATGAAATATGAAGTTAAATATATATTTGCAATGTGTCTTTGTGAAAATATACATTGATACTGGCCCAGTGCCAACCTTTTTACCATTGAGATTGTTATTAGCATCATCACCCAATATTTTCATCACTATTTAAATAATTTGTTCTTTATTAATATTCTTATTCAAAACATGTACCAAACGATAAACCTAAAAATTAGAAAGGTTAAAAATCATCCTTATCATATGATAATCAACATTTACTGAATGGAAATAAAAATTCAGTACCATCAGCAAATTCAGTTTTCAGTTTGTGTTCTAGCTCTAGTGAAAATATTTCATTTATTATCTTCTAAAGAAACATATAGACATCTTAATGTTTTAAGGAAATTTTAAAAATTATATATTACTTTTACAAAGTGTGGCTATAAATTGGTTACTTGATTTTGAACACAATTATCTACTTTCAATGTTTCAAAATATATGACAAATGGCTTATCACAATTCTCAAGTTGGATGATTTTGTTCTTTTTTTTCACTGTTGCTTTTATTTCTGACATTTTCTAATCTAAAGAACTAATTTGATTGCCAAAAGGTTGTTTCATCATATCCATGCAATTTTTAACTGCATGAATTCAGTGATTGTTAAAGACTATATATCATGAGAAGATTTTAACAAAATTAGCAACTCCATAGAACTTTGTTTCTGTTTTACCTTCTCTGGTACATTTTCTTTCATTCTCTTATGAAAATTCTTAGCAGTTTTCAACTTCTCTTCAAATCCTGAGAAAACTTTTGGCTAAGGATAGAGGTGACTCCTGGGTCCATAATTTATCATAACAATAATTTAAATAAAAAAACAAAAGGACTTTTTTGCTTACCCTTTAAACTAATGGAGGACCAAATTACAAATGAACATGTTGACATGACTTCATATGACGACCTCATATACTGCAGATAAATTTGAAATTAAGACTTTTTATTAAAAATCAGTTTTTCTCAAAATACATTTTCATATGATAACAGTAGTCATGATAGTGTTATTGGTTGTTTAACAGTCAAAAGCTTGCACATTCCTTTGAATCGTTATAATTAATTCAGAGAAAGATACTAAACAATTGTTTGTTTTGAATGCTGGGTTGCTTATGGATAGAATTGGATAGCATTATAATAATATACATTATTAAGAATTTATTGCCTTATCTTTCTCATATATATATATAATAGTGTATTTTTAGTCCACCAATTAATTCCTTTTATTTGAAGTTTAAAATCCTAATATGAAATATTCCTAGTAAACTTAACAAATCCGTTTTTCTGAGCATGAGAAATACAACTGACTATTAGGAAGAAAAAGAGGCCAGTGTGCATTTCCCATTTATTTATTTATTTTCTTACAAAGCATGTTTTTTGTGCTTCAAAGCATGAATTATTGGTTAAAAAAGATAGGTGGGTGGAAAGTATGCCATTCCATATTTATTGAAGCCAACTGTATATCTGTGTATCTTAAATGGGAATGAGGCAAAACCTATATCACCATTTTCCATATGTGGATCTTCTGAATCCCTATTACTTAAAATATTTACATTCATTATTTGTTTGTTCTTTATAATTTTAGTTTGTACAATTCCCTGTTTACATATTATCTAAAAAAGAATACAATTGCCAGTGTTTATAGTTCTCCTAGTACATATTCAGAAGTAATATGTAATACTACTAATGGTAGTATTTTACGAATGGAAAATTTGTTTTGTCTATCAAAAACTGAGCAATAATATATTTGAAATTAAAATTAATGTGCATGCACAAATAAATATGAAATCATATACATTTTAAGGCTGAGACATCAGGGAACCAAATATAACTTGTTTTAAATCAGTAAAATTGTGAAGCATATTAAAATAGTAGAACTTCAGTAAGCTAAATTTTAGCTAGCTCAAGCCCTCTGTATCATTCCAAAAATGAGATTCAGCATGTAAAACAAATCATCAGTTTGTTTCTAATATATGATCAGTTTCAAATATGATTTAATCTTCATCCTCTTTTAAAATATTTTAAAAGCGACAAGTTAATTATCACTTATCTGGAACTAAATCCTATTGAATTTTCTATTGAATATCCATAGAGGGTTTAATGTATTTTCTGCAATTTCTTGCTCCTAATCAAATACTCCAATTATGTTTAATGGATATTTTAGATTTCAAATAATAAATTAAATTACTCAAATTATTATTCACTATACAAGCAGTGCTTTAATGAAAGTTCATTCTGGAACAAATTTTTGAAGCACAGCCTTACGCATGTTTACTACTTTCAAATAAGTGTTTGTATACAAGTGTACATTTTAAAGGGTGATTCTAACTGCATTTACTGAGAAGTGAACATGTTAAATTTCAGTCTACAGAATTACTGAAATACAACTTAATCAAAACTTTACAGGTAATCCTTGACTGGTTGCTTAGCGAGAATTTAAAGTAATGACCAACCTGAAAAAGGAGTCCTATGATCTAGGATTCAAAGTTGTGACATTCGTGTTCCCTCTGCACTCACATGATCAAACTTTGGCACATGGTAATACTGCCGTTTGCAGCATCCCATGGTCACATGACTGCATTTTACAACAGTTTTGCTGAAAATCAGTACTTCTGGTTTTCAGGAAAACCATGCACAGAGCAAACAATTGATTTGCTCTACAACTATAATACAACCTTTAAACAACCATTTGTTTAATGATCACTGTAAAAAACATAATGAAACTGTTATATCAGATGTCTAGGACAACCTGTATTTATTAAATCAGTGAAGTTTTCTAGAAACTGCATGGAGTCATAGGTCTCATAAATTATAACAAGCCGTATAATGGGCAGTGAGAATAACCTTGGGGAACAGGAGGAAGAGTCGCAACCAAGACAATGGTGAGATAAATGAAATCTGAGACCACAGCAGAAATGTAATTTGAGAAAATGTCTCAGACTTGACCCTCCTAGTTCTTTTGCAGATAAAAGCAGTGAGGGGGGAAGCACATTCAAACTTGCAAGATTCTGTTACAATAACCCTATAAAAAAGTGGTATTAGTATTCATAATATTGGTTTCATAGTCTGATCTACCTTGAAGGACTGAGAAGGTGGACAATTTTTTGGTGTCAAAAAATTGCCAAAAAACAGTTTCTTGGAAAAACAGGTTGGGCAAGTTGATAATACCACATATAAGCAGATCCATGATTTTCTTTTTTTTTTAACTATATTTGAGGAAGTAATTTTGGGTTATTATTTTTGTTAGTTGCATGGTCAACCAGAAGTTTAGACTGGATTTGGCATTTTTATCCACCTATTGAGTCCTTCCCAAGAACCTGGATTAGGCAGATGAATGTTGTTCATTTAAGGTAAAAGGTAAAGTTTCC
>JANHZU010004184.1:56793-73427 GCA_032468055.1 Acrochordus granulatus | reverse complement strand
GCCCAGGTCCTGTGGCTGCAAAACAAACCCAAATCATCACCCCTCCACCTCTGTGCTTGATGATTAGTTTGAGAAGTTTATACTGATATGCTGTGTTTGGTTTTCACCAAATATGGCACTGTTCATGATGGCCAAGCATCACCACTTTGGTCTTGTCTCTCAAAAGGACAGTCTTCCAGAAATCTTGTAATTTGTTCAGATTCAACATTGCACACCTAAGCTGTTAGAGAGAAGAGGCTTTCTCCTGGCAGCCTTCCAAACAAACCAAACTTGTTCAGTCTTTTTCTCATTGTACTGTCACAAACATTAACATTTTATGTGCTAACTGAGGCTTGTAGAATCCGAGATGCAACTCTTGGATTTTTTGCAATTTCTCTAAGCATTGCATGGTCTGATCTTGGGGTGAATTTGCTGGGACATCCACTCCTGGGAAGATTGGCAACTGTTTTGAATGTTTTTCACTTGTGAATAATCTTCCTTACTGTAGAATGATGGACTTTAAATTGCTTGGAAATGGCCTTATAACCTTTCTAAATTGATGGGTAGCAACAGTTGCTTTTCTAAGATCATTGCTGATGTCTGTACTCTTTGGCATTGTGTTAACACACACCTCAATCCTGGAGACTAGCAAACCCCTAAAACTGATTTTATAGAGGTAGTCATACTTGCTGATGATCAGTTGATCAAGGGCACTTGATTAGCAGCACCTGGCTGCTACTTAGCCTCTTCATATCTATGGGAGCAGTAAGGATGTACTTAGTTTTTCACACATGGCTTCTCCATTTTTGCTTTCTTTTTGTAAAATAAATGATATGTTTCTTATTTTTTGATTAATTTTTACTATCATCATTATCATGATATTTATTTCAGTCAATGGAGAATAAGATAATAAAAGTGCAAGGACAGAAAAATCCCAACCTTTCAACAGTCACTTATTAATTAGTAGCAATAATATAATAATAATATGTTACTAATATGATATGAAATATTTCATACACATTCTGTGAATGAAATTGTAATGCTAATGTTAAGTTGAATCATAAAATACAAACAATAAAAATGCTTTAAAAATGGTGCTTCAGTATGTCTCATACTACCGGAAATTCACTATTAGTTTAGCTATAGATTCTAAACTACGAAAGTCTATAAAATGTTATCTCAACATTTACAGAATCTGATAAATATATCTTTAATCAACTGATTCCCACACAAAAAGAAGGAACCTTTTGAGTTACTGAGGGATTGTAATCCATCAGCCATCTTCACAAGTAAGTCTGATCAGTGGATTCTGCCAGTCTTAACAATACCAGCAAGATAAAAGTATTACAGTACCTATGTTTTTGTATAGCAGACATTGGAAAAGGCTACATTCAGCTATCTCAATTTGCCCAGTTCAACGAGGGTGTAGCATTCCATATATACTTTCATATATTTCTCCCCTGAAACAGCAGAGGGGATGGCATGCAAGCTTATCAGGACAAAAGTATTTTGGGACTTAGAGAGAGCAAGTACCTTCTAGCTAGAGAATATTGTCAAAATGTCATTGCTGCAATACCATGCAAACCTTTTCATAATCCCCCAAATAGGCCACCCAGAAATAATACTAAGAGTGCTAATTTCAGCAATAGTGCCTTCTATGTCAATTGAAAGCTATTGTCAAGTGTCAGAGAAACTGCCCCATAAGAATAGGACACATTTAGCTAGTACTAAAATACAGATATCCATATCATTGCTTCTATTTTCACTATGCTTGCCTCAAGGAACCAAGTTTTATTTGGCATATATTGTAACACCTAGATTCTAACTCATTCTGGCGCTTTGAATCTGGAGAAGGGATCTAAGTTAGTCCCATGTAGCATCTCCATTGCTAGTTTTGCTTAAAATAGAAATAGGGAGGTTGGGATAAAGCTACCAACTTTAGACCTTGAAAATTTAAGGATGTCAATGGCAGTTTCTCCCAGCATTTTGGAAATGCTTTTTTGCATTTTTTCTTGCGTTTTTCTAACAACATTCATAATTTTATATATAAATATATAACTTCATTTAGAACTATATGTTGATTATATAACTTCATTTAGAACTATATATATGTTTAACTTGAATAGGGGTTCTGGAAATAATAAATGCATTAGTCTTTTGCAGACCCAAATGGAGACACAGTACAACTAGCCATGTAAGAAGTGATTTATTTAGGTTTTTCCACTCTGATGCTCAAAATAAGGGCAAAACCATTACTTATTCATATTTGGATCAATGTGCCTAACTTTTCTTTCATAATAATATTTTTGTTGTATTTGGAATTGTTTCTAATACTATTTCTGATTTAAAAATACTAGTAACCTAATTACTTAATCAGTTTTATTTTTTGTCATGTCATTTATAGTAAGTGTTTTTTTTTAGCTATTACACAAAAAATCATGGTTTTCACTAGTATGGGTGATGGTTACATCAGTTATGTAAGTTAATAATTATTGTAATTCTGGCATTAGTATGAAATCATTCTGAAGTATTAAACTCTCAGATTCCACTGATCTTAAGAGCTGAGTATACATTCTGAAATTACTGTAACAAAAATTACTGCTTAATTCTTTGTTTGAATTGTGGGGACTATTTAATTCAACAGACTCTTCTATAAAAGAGAATCTGGACTGGCAATGCTATACCATCTATGGCTTCCTAGTGCAGAACTGAAAATATTGTAAAAGGTGGAAATAAGAGATGACATAAATAATGCTCCTTTTCAAGATGCCCAAATTGGTGACTTCTGCCTGTTGGTCATTGTCAATAAGATGTAGAGATTAAGCAAAGAAACTGTCTGGGCTGGACAAAAACCTACACAGTTTGATTTCATATGTTTTGCTAATCAGAACAAAGGGACCACATTTATTTCAGAGGAAGGAGAAGAGCCTTGGAACCTGGCATATTAAAAATCAGGTCTTACATGTAGATTAAAGTTATCAAACTTCCCAGAAATTGTGTTTCAGGAAACAAATAAATCTGATAAATAGGTTGAGTCCATACATTCATGAAGTATAGGAATTGTCTCATAAGAGGAAAGTAATCACTAACAAAATGTTATCTTTAAAGTAAATCACAATTAACAGAGCTTATTGTGTAAATGTAAATGATATGACCAGCCTCATATTCCAGGTGATTACAACTAGTAGCCAAACTTCACTCTTCCCTTTCCCCCTCTCAATTTCACCTTAGTAAGACTGAGCTAAAATCTATTGCTGTCTCATTTGTAGAGTAAATGTCTTGGACCAGAGTAACATTGTATTTACAGTCAGTATGAAGTTAAGAAAGAGATGCTCTTTGCAACTTGGATGTTATCCTATCACATTCTAGCTGAAAAGAGAGCAATTACACTGGATTTCTACTCCTCATACTGTTCAGTGGTCCTTGCTTATGTCTTCAAAGTTGCAGCCACTGTATATCACAATAATCATGTAATAATTTGGACACATGGCGACTGGCACACAGTTACAATGGTTTCAGCATCCTGCAGTCACATGTTTTCACAGTCACATGATTAGCAACTTGCACTACCAGCTTCTAACAAGCAAAATAAAACAGAAAACCCTCAGGAATTTTCAAGCCATGGCAACATGACATCTCACTTAACAACTGCATCCAATAATGATAATTAGAACTGCTATCATAAGTCAGGTTACATGATTTTGTTCCTTCATAACTGCATTGCTTCGCAATGAAATTCCAGGTCAAAATTACAGAGTACTACCTGTACTTGTGTTCATTGAAGCTGGATGATGAATCATGCAACAAAAGAAGTTGGGAAGCAAGGACAGTTAAAAGCAGGAAGTGTAATAATGTATGTATATGTCATGGATTTATATGTGATATTGCCGTATCCACTCAATTCCAGTGGAAATATTCAGGCATCCTTGGTGTTACCATTCCATCCAAGATTCCATTAATACATTTGGGTCTGAGATTGAAATATTTTCTGTTTGTTCTGGCATGCAGCTTTTAACTAACTCCAAGGTCATTTTGTCAAAGGCAAGTTCTATTTCTAAATTGCTTTTCTCCTGCACATCCCTAGTGGTTATGATTGATATTTTGTTGCTTTTATTAAATTCTCATTTGTTAGATTCTTTATGATGATGGGAAAATGGCAGTTGAAGTGGATGGCCGAGCCACACAGAAACTGATCACCAACTTAAAGCCTGAGACATCCTATTCTTTTGTGCTAACCAATAGAGGGAATAGTGCTGGAGGACTGCAACACAGGGTGACTGCAAAGACAGCACCAGATGTACTCCGCACACAGCCACTTTTCATTGATAAGACCAATCTAGATGGAATGATAACAGTGAAACTACCAGAAGTACCTGCAAACAAAACAATAAAGTAAGTTATATCTAATGAAGATTGTAATATTGAAGGAGACTTGTGATTTTTTTAGAACATTTTCTATAGTTTAAAGCATTTATTTTTGTATCTATTGCCTTAGGTGCAGTAAATAGGCAGATAGATTTGATGCAAAATAAATATAATATATTGTTTATCATGTTTATATCCTTTTTCATCTATGAGCCAGGGAATGTATTTTAACTTTTAAAATAAGTTTTATCTTCACAGGGAAATTGGAGGCATAAGTGGGAGAGTGATAGGATTGAGGAGGAAGTTTAAGGGGCGGAATAAATAAAAGTTAAATGGCATAAAGTATCACATGGTCTTAACAGAACTGTTTTTTAATCACTCACTTTTTTCACACATTTTTTTGAAATATCTGTGGAAAATCATAAAACTGAAAATCACCATGCTTGCCATTACAGTACATTCCAGCATTGTAGTGAGAGGGATGTACAGCTAATGAAATATTTGTTCCCCATCCGTCTGCTTCCCACTATAACTGTACTCTATTCCCATTTCTCTGGCATTCTCAATAATTAATTGGCTCTAGAGAGGTTTACAATAGAATTTTGGAATTTTCTCTTGTGATTCCTACGGCAATTGGATTTCATCCAAACAGGCTTCTAAGTAAAATAAAAATTATAATTTAGTTAGTTACACTTTAGTTTTTGTCTTCAGTATAAGTTCTGAGTGGAAGTTTGGGCAGAAAATAAAACCAGGTACATCTGTCTGTTTGAAGATTCAGAGCCTAGATGTTGTGCATAGTTTATACACAGAGGTTTATCACATTTATTTAAATCCAAAATGAATTGCTTTTTAAAGTATGTACAGTATGAGCAGTTGTGATATGTTTAATTACTAAATCTGTTATTTGGCACATTATATAATTTATACTTCTGTATATTTTTCCAGTCCCTATGATGGGTGAACTCTTAGTATTTGATAAGTTTGAGTGAATTCTTATTTTTCTATCTATCTTGCTATTATAAACAATAGTTCTGCTTTAATTCAGTCAATCTAAAAGCATATCAACAATTTTATTTGTTTATTTACTAAATTTATATGCCGTTGAAATCCAAAGACTCTCGGCGACATATAAATTTCATATGTTCAATAATCATAAACACAAATTATGCAAAAATTGCTTTATATCTAATTTATTCCTATTAATCCATTTCAAAAGTTTTATCTATATAAGGTATGACAATATAAAATATAAAAAATTTTCATGGTAGAATTTGATCCGACAATAAAATAAATATTGAAACAAGAATTTGCTATTAATACTGCAAATACTCAGTTTACAACTTGAAATCATTTGAATAATTCTCTGAACTGAATTAGCTTTCTGAATCACATTGTCAATTCGGACTAAATACTTATAACAGATACTTCCAGGTCAATACATTTTAATGGCCTATTATGCATGGAAAGAACAGCTTCTTTTCAAACCAAACTGACTTTTTGAGCAAGATTCAGTTAATTGATGTGATTTGTAAATTTGAATCAAATCAATATGGAAATCCAAGCCAAATGATTCAAATTAGATCATCCACTCATAATTGCTATATTTGTTGATGACTTCAGTAATTATATAATCAGTTTTCCATTTTAACATTCTAAGTCATTCAGCTGTCAACAATCATGCTGAATTTCAGACAGTTTCCTACATCTTCTCTTTTCATTTATCTAATTACATATAAGAATTTCTGTATTATTATGATTAAAAATTATAAAAAATGTTTTAAGATTTAAGAAGAATCTAAATTTGAATTTAGATTTCTACAACAAGTTAGAACAAATGGAATGTTAGAGTAAATAAATTTTCAAGCTACAAAGAGCTTTGTCATATTCTTCCATGCAATCTTATTCACTTATTTTTGTTTATTTTAAAATACTTCTACACTGCTTTTCAGTAAAGTAATCCCAACGTGATTTACAAACTAAAAGTCAAATATAAACTATAATAAAACAATTTTAATAAAATATTTCATATAAAAGAAGTCCTATATATTGAAAATAAACAATAGCACAATAGCCGATATCAGGGGGAGGCATGAGTTTTAAGAGTTTAATTTTCAAAAGAATGTCAGACTGTATTCTTGATAATGATTTACATTATCACTTGAACCCCAAATTCAAGTCATATTGCAGTTTATATTTTTTTAATCTGTATGGATTCTAACTAGGTAGAATTCATTAATTCTTGTGTATTAGCAGTTCCTCCCAACAATAGCAAAATGCATCATATCAAATATAACATAATCTCTCACCCGTGACTTCTATGTCTCTCAATTCTTAATATCAAGGTAATATTTAAAAAAACAATGACAGAAATAGCACTCTGGGTCTTTTATTTTCTCAGTATTTTAACAACTATTTAGAGCAGAAATGTGAAGAAATATCTGGTTTTAAAACAAAGCCATAGTAGTTCTGATGGGGGGGTAAAACATTAATCTTAAAACAGAATAATCTATAATTATTTCTAATATATAAAACTAATGTTATATTAGAAGCAGAGGAGAGATATACTGTTCAATAGTGCTTCAAACTAGTTAAAATAAAAAAACAAAAAAGTATATTTCAAGATTCTGTGATTTATGCAAAAAGGATATTTTTTTCTAATAAGAAAATATATTTCAGATAAATGTGCACAACCATTATTCATAAATTGAAAGAAACAGAGATTTGTTTTAGTTTCCTGCTTAACATCCACACCTCCAACATTTGCCGCTCATATAAATATAAAGAGAATTTCTGTGACTTTGTCTCTTCACACAACATTCACCTCTCTTGAACCCTCTATGGCTAAATACATTTTGCTTGCAAAAACCCTGTTTCTGTCAAGCATTTTCTGGAATGTCTAAAGTGGATCCAAATCCCAGTGAGTTATAATAGTTATATTTCTTTTTGTCTTTTTTATTTAATAACATAATATCAGTAATTATACACATACAGACATATACACACATGTAAAGAGGAAAAAAGTAAACCAGGAATAGAATCAAATGCACATTTAAATCTGGGAGTCTCACACACATACATCTATATATTAAGGAAATATACATATTCATATGAAATATTTTCATGCAGAATAATGTTGGGAGAAAGAGTTATATTAGGAAATACTTAATGACTGCGGTGAATTGCTTTACAGCCATGGTGATTCATATTACAACTATTGTAAAAACAGTCATAAAATTGAGTCTGGTCACATAGTCATTTAACTTACGACTGCACCAACTTTCAAATAAAATCCCAAGCTCTGTTGTGGTCATAAGTTGAGGCCTACCTGTATGGCTAAAATACCAAGAAGATCTGAATAACTGTATCCCATATTGTAAGACATTTCTTGGTTATTTCTAAAATGAGCATTAAAATCAAGTACTGTATGTTTAAGGGTTCAGAATCATCATATTAATACAATAACAATAGTTTAAATATATCTTCCTTGTAAAAACTATCATCAGACATTGCTGTAAAAAGCTGTATTTCAAAAAAGGCAAGTTGCAATTTAAGTCTAAAAAGTAATTTTGCAACATATTGATTTGAGAGGTATATATTTTGTTCACAGTTCTGGAATATGGTTTATAAGGCCTCTTAAATGAATCTGTGCAGATTAAACAACAGAGATGGTCCTAAAGAACTGATATTGCAATGCTAACTGGGCTTCCAAATGATGGACAATAAAAGAGTTCCCAGAAAAGTCTGTACAGCATACAATTTATAAGTGTTGATTATTATACTATGATGTGCATGGCAAAAAGAGGAAAATGAAATAGTGGTCAGGATGCAGCTTTTTTTTAATGTAATTTTTTGTATCCTGAGTTTCATATAAAATCATTTTTATTGCTTAATAGAATTCTAAAGAGGGCTATAGGAAAGAAAATTCTAAAGTATTAAAGAGTGTAAAAAACTGAGTCCATAGCTAATAAGGAAATGAATTTTAGGATTTATAAATAAAAATGGGGATTGTAACAAATTAAAAGTATCAGAATTTGAAAAGAGAAGTAGCTGTTGTCTGACTAGAAGACTAAGTTCCCTAAGTAATTTAGGAGCCATAGCACAGTAATCACAGAACCATAATTTGAATTTTACAAAACATATAAAGATATTTTACTTTTTGGAAACTTAATATTAAAAACTGGTATACATAATAAAAAATGGTTTATAAATATGTATTTTAGGATAAAATATAATAGTGCTTACAAAATTACACATTAAATGCATACAATTTTAATCAGATTTTTATTTATAGCAGATAATTTGTTGAGAAAAATATTATTTTAAATATATTTAAAATATATTATATTTCAGTAAAAATATAAGATGAAAAGCTTAGTAGTAGGAAAAAGAAAGGATGAAATCATGCAGTATTATTTTGTTGTCCTTCTTAAAGCTTTCAATAACTTTTGAATGATCTCAGCAAAAACAGCATATTGTACTAGTTTTGTCTGTATGTCTGTATTATATAAAGTTCTTCTTATAGTTCTTGGAGGTAACAGGTCATAGTTTTGAATGATATGAATGTGAAAGCACAAATTATTACAACTTCTCGCCAATAAGGCCCTTGTGCCTTCTATAAGGTTGTATGGAATTACTCAGGTATATATGAATGGAAAATATTGCTGCAAATGTCCACATATAAAATAATTTTTAAGAATACTGATCCTGGTAGGTAAGTAGGTCAGAGGGAAGGAAGGAAGGAAGGAAGACCAATGAACACAAATGGTGATTAAAAAGAATCAAATCTTTTAATGGTCATCGATCAGCATAGATCAAAAGGAAGATTTTGAGATGGATGAATACAGATTAATATTAGCTTTTCTGTTTAATCACATGATTTTAGGGACCAAAGAGAAAATTGCCAGATCTGCTCCAATATTGATAAAAGTTACAATTTATTTCTTTTACCCATATGTATCACCTATTTCCTATGTGGCTTTTAAAAATTTATACATTTTCTAAGTAGTTTAAAGTTGATGTTACTATTTTCTGTAAACATATTTTCAGGTGGATTTTCATTAAAATTGGACAGATAAAAATCTATTCTTAAAAAAGATTGAAGGCCATGAACCTATCACTAATCTCTACAGACAACAGAATTTTCATTTAGATTCCATGAAAACAAATTCTATCACACACTGACAGAAGATTCTATCCACTGACAGTCTTGATTACATCAAGAAAAACAGTACATTCCGATTCAGGCACACCATCTGGACATCTTCATCTGCACAACCACAATGAAAAATTTAAATGCCAGACATGCCAATAAAAATCCTTCTTCATGAGATCTGAGCGTACTCTTCTATTGGCAATATTACTAATTGTTTGATATGCCGAACTCATATATGTAGAGAGTAAAGATAATCATAACAAGGATTTGTGAAAGCCTTGGCCTTTTTTGTTAAAGTCTGGATCATCCAAACAAGATACAAGAACAACTCAGACACATTCTTCATTCATTGAACTATAAGGAGGAGGAGGGATGGCACAATCAGGGTTGCAATCTTGCAGACTTGCAAGAGTTTGTTATAATAACCAGTCTCAGTCAAAGTAGTTTTAATCTTGCCCTGCAATTGCTTTTGGGTGATGATGTAACTCAGAAATTGTTTTGCCTTTAGCAATGTTTTTTTTTCTAAAAATTGTGCTGTGAATTGTGAAGCAAGTTTCTCTTATGACAGTTGTATGGAAAATCTGTACATAATCTTGGGCAAATATTTTCAAAACTGTTGGCAAAGAAATTTATGCTGAAATATGCTAAAGGAAACTAATGAAATTCTACAATAGTGTAGCATATCATTTTATTATTTTTATTTATTAAATTTATATGCTGCCTATCTCATTGATAAGGTGACTCTGTCCAGCTTACAAACAAAACAATAAATAAATATAAAAGCAATTAAAATTAAGAAGTCTTATATTAAAAAACTAAAACCAAAGGAACGGATGACACAGGGGTTGAAATCCTCTTATCCCATCAACCACTGCAGCAGAGAGCACCTCCCTTGGGGCCCAAAGCCAACCAGCAAAACCAGATTTTAATGCTCTTCTGGAAGGCCAAAGGGATGGAGTCAGTTCTCACCTCAAGGGTTAGAATGTTCCACAGGTCAGGGGCTATAGAAAAAATGGCTCTTCTTAAATCTCCATCAGCCAAAATTCCTTAACAGACATGGTCTGCAGCAGGACCTTCCTATATAATCAATGCTTCCATCTCCAACTGATAAATAGTATTACATATCAAAGTACTTTCTTAATTACCAGCATCCCAGTCATTTCTAACATGTTCAAAACTTCATGGAAGAAAGCATGGGACTAAGGAATAAGAACATAATCTCTACTGTGATCAGTAGCAAAATATGACATAGGTAGAGCAGCCTTATATTCAGATACTTGTGAATATTTGGTATACCCAGTGATAAAACCAGAAAAAATAGTATGTAAGTCAAAATCTGCTATAAATCTTACTCTGAACAGAATTTTGAATAGGAAATAATATTCGAAATGCCTACTCAGTATTGACCCAACCAGAAATACAAGTTGTCTTCAACTTATGGCCACAAGTGCAACCAGAATTTCCATGCTAAGTGAGTTGTGCCCAATTTTACAACTTTTTTCCTGCCATTGACTTTGCTTATCAGAAGCCAGCTGAGAAGGTCACAAATAGCAATTACATGACTCTGGGAGCTGCAACCATAATAAATACATGTTGGTTGCCAAGCATCCAAATTTCGATCACATGACCGTGGAGATATTGTGTCAGCCATAAGTGTGGGGAATGGTCATAAGTCACTTTTTTGGTGTTGTAACTTCAAACAGGGTCACTAAAGGAATGGTTATGAGTCAAGGACTACCTGTATGAACATCTAATTCAGATCGAGAGATATGTTGATACATATACAGGGCGATCATATTTTGTTGCACTGTGAATCACCAAATACTCAATGACAGAATTAAATGCACAACATAATAATAACATTCATAACATAATAATATTTTTTGCCATTAGGAAAATGATTTATTAAAAATAATGTTTGGCATAATACAATTTAGTTCACCTATGAACAGTTAGCTCAGCATGAAAATAATTTTCTATAGCAGTTAACTTCACAATTTTTAAAAAAAGATATACAGATTCTGAACAGTTTGCCATTTGTTCCAAAATGATAATGTTTTTTTCTCTCTTGCTTCAGTTTCTCTAGTATTTTGATTAATAATCTATTAAATTGATGGATATGAGAATAATTTCTAATAGCAATTTATCAGAGGAGTTATTCCATGCAGGGCAATTAACAATTTCTGTACAAAAATAATGCATATGTTTGTATTTGTTTATGCTTAGAGCAAAACCATCAGCAAATTATTGAGCCGTATTTATACATAGAGAATTTAAGGTGAGAGCTAACAATTTGTCCAAGTCAATCACTGAAACCATAAAAAATGTGAGATTTTGAATCATGTCATTCTAAGCCTGAATATGTTGGACTTTGGCTTTTGATTCATTGTTGTTGTTCTTCAGTCTCTCAATCATGTCCGACTCTTTGCAATCCCATGAACCACATCACACCAGGCACCCCTGTCCTGCACTGCCTGCAGAGTCCACAATTCTGTCTAAACATCTCATCCTCTGATGTCCCTTTTTCCTTTTACCTTCAATCTTTCTCAGTATCATAGTCTTTTCCAATGAGTCCTCTCTTCTCATTATGTGGCCAGAGTATTTGAGCTTCAGTATCTATCCTTCCAATGAACAGACAGGGTTGATTTCCTTTAGGATTGACTGTTTTGATCTCCTTGCAGTCCAAGGGACTCTCAAGAGTCTTCTCCAGCACCACAATTCAACCATATAAAATATATAAAACTAATACAAATATAGAAATAGATACAAAGAAAACAATAAAACATGTTCATAGTAAGTCATCATCCTTACAACTAACCCTTATCTGATCTAAATATTCTGTCCTCTTCAAAATGACCTTTGAAATATAAGAATCTTAAAATCCACCATGGGAGAAGATCTAAAATTAAAATATTTACTTGGACTTCTTGTTTGGCTTAAGAATAGCTGTGATATTTTCCACATTAAAACTAAAAGTCAGGGAATTTGGAAAAGCTTCAGTGTATACCTTTAGTAAAATAAGAGACAAAAAATTAGTATTGTTTTTACAACAATCCACTGGAAAGCCATCAGGACCAGGCTGTTTTCCCCAATTTCATACCATTAATAGCAGTGACAATTTATTGAAAAAAGAAAAACAATATCATTAGATTGTGTGATTAATGCAGTAAGAGTGTCATATTGTTCCAATGCGCTTTTCCAGTCCATATGCAGAAGCTGATTGGATTATCACTAGATTCTTGAATATTAGCATCATGTTGCTATTTGCTCCTAGCCTTAATGGTAGCAGAGTAGCATTGGTGTATTCAGAACAGGCCCTCTAACATGACCTTCTGTCTCCCTTTGACATGCATCCTCCAAATGGCAGGACCATCTCTGTCTGACCAACCCTTTTGTTTCTCTGCCAAAATAATTGTGCTGGAAAAGCATTGCTGGGCAAAAAAGAAGTAGAAGCAACTGTTTTTCACCTCTGGATGAGCAGGCTGCGTTAATATATTACATTGATAACAAAATAGAAACATTAAGAAATCTGCAAAAGTGATGTGTGTTGGTATGTTTTTGTGTGCCTTTGTGTATATTCCTCAATAGGTTGATTGCTGGGCAAAACCCAAGGCATGATTGTTCCTCAGGCATTTTGCTCTATACCTTCTCAAGTCTTGCGCTTTGGTCTCTTCCTGCAAGAAATGTAACACAAGGGAACGATTGCAGTTATCCTCCTTATTTTGACAGTTGTGTCTGGAATGCAAGCAGTGCCTTGACAGATGCTAATAAAATCAATCAGCCACACGTATCTTCTTCCCAACCTTAAGGCTGTGGGCAATCAAAGAAACTCTGAACATCTGGTTCTTCTCTCCTGATTGCTTCAGTTGCTGATTTAGTACAAGCAAACAGGCAACAATTAGCCAGTACGGCTTGTGTCAAAAGACCCATCATGTTAATTCAAATTAAGTCAGGATAAATTGAATCCAATTGCCATCCATGCATTCTGGTATGCAATGGTTTAAACAGAACGGCTGCTGCATTTCAACATCTTTTTAGTTCAGGGTAAGAAATAAGCAAGCTCTCTTTTCAAGCCTTTAGCTATATGAAACGCTGGTTTGGGTAAAAACCATGCAGAGTTTGTTTTAAAGGGACAGAGGCTTCCTTTAGGCCCTTGTGTTCTGTGGACATTCAAGGAAATGCATTCTTACATTTTTCCCAACTATATATATTTTCCCCTCTAAAATTTAGTTGTTTTGAATGGGAAAATGTCACTATGGGGATAACATTTAATGGTATGTATTTTAAAATTCAACATGCTGAATTCACAAGTTGATACTTTTAAAATTAAATTCTAAATAATAATATCAAAATAAGCATTTTGTTTTTTAAAAAATATCAAATATATCAAAATGATTACAAATGTCATCTTTTGGTGACATTTTACTTGAAAAATGTCCATCCTACATTTCAAGAATATTATTTATAATAACAGGGCCAAGATCCCATCCTGTACAAAAATTTTGTCCCATCCGGCACAAAAATTTCATTAAAAATGAAGGAGGTAGGTTTTTCATTGCAGATAAATGTGGTGAGGAACAGAGATGCCTGCAGGGAATTAAAAGAGTCAAGATAGTAATTGTGAGCATGGAATCAAAGATCTGCCATTTTTTGCATGCATGTGACAATTATACAGATGTAAAAAAGAAGAAGAACTTGGAACACTGTTGTGTTTACTAGCTTGACTTTTTTTACACTCCCATGGACTCCTTGAGTGGGAAAACACACTAATGGCTGCCATTAATTTATTTAAGGTCAAGGTTTAGGTATGTTGTTCTATGAAACACAGCCATGGGCCTATAAGAAGCTTTCAGTCTTCCATACTACACAAGCAAAATTTCCAGAAACAATACACACATTTTTTAAAAGGTAAAGGCTTCCCTGCCAGTGATGACCAACTTGAGACTGCAGTGCTCATCTCTGTTTCCTAGCTGAACAGACAACTTTTGTCCAAAGACAAGGCTACGGTTTTCCCAGTAGTAATGTATGGCTGTGAGAGCTGGACCTTAAGGAAGGCTGAGCATCGAAGAATTGATGCCTTTGAATTGTGGTGCTGGAGGAGACTCTTGAGAGTCTTTGGACAGCAAGGAGATCAAACCAGTCAATCCTACAGCAAATCAACCCTGATTGTTTATTGGAGGGACAGATCTTGAAGTTGAAGCTCAAGTACTTTGGCCACATAACACGAAGAGATGACTCATTAGAGAAGACTGTAATGCTGGGGAAGATTGAAGAAGGGGATGGCAGAGAATTATATCATTAGATAGCATTGTAGATGCAATGTGTTGGATTTGGACAGACTCCAGGAGGTAGTGTAGGACAGGATGGCCTGGCATGCTCTGGTCCATGGGGTCATGAAGAATCAGACAGGACTGAGCAAATGAACAAAAACAAAATGTGAAGGAAAAGGGGTGGAAATATCTGGGAAAGCAAAGGAAATGCATAGGACTAATTAGGAGGGGAAAATCCATTAAAGAAAAAGATAAGTACTGGTCAACCAGTCCCACAGGAACCAGCCAGTTACACATGCCTTCCCTCTATGGATGGGAAGGGCAAGAAGTAGGGGAATGATGATCATGTCTTGAAGTGGCCATGGTTTGGACTGAGCATTGGTTGAGTCCCTTTATGAAGCCCCTGGAATTTCTGAATTTGGCTGAAGAAACAAGCAGAACAGGCAGAAGCAACCTTTCCCTTCAGACATTAACAGCATTTTTCCATTTGTCAGGAGCAGAGAGTCTGCCTGTATACAGTATGTTAAACAAATTGCACAACCACTCAAAACAAACCATATCCATATTTTACATTTTCCACTTACACTGTCCACAGCTGTAGACTTGTTTTTTTAAGTTTCTCAAACCACTAATAACTTCATTTTCATCCATTTGTATTGGACCCTAGCTTTTATGGCCTCAACATATAATTATCTTCCCTGTAACAGTATTGAAAATATTCCTTCCAGCATTCTCTTACTTCAGAGTCAACCCAAATCATTAAATAGGTTTTACTTTTTTTAATTCCATTCAGACTTTAGACATCTTTGTCCCACTTTCAAAGGATTTTTATTGCCTTCAAAACTGTGATGAAGTTGCTATACTTCTTTTCATCTTAACCATTCCTTGCTGTTTTGATTACATTTGCAGCTATTTTTTTCTCTGTATATCTATTATATAATGCCTTTCCTCATTCTCATTTATTCTTCTATTTATTTATTTTGGCAGCAATTATTTTCTTATCTACATTTTTGCCATCTGAAGCCTCTTTCACTACATCATTCCACCAACATCCTTTTTCATACTTCCTATTAGAATAATTTTACATATTTCTATGGCATCCCATAATATAATAATGTAATTTAAATTTGTTCCAAGCATTTCTGTTTCTATTCATTCTGTCAGGAGACACTAATACTTTTTCATAGAATGGTTGTGTTTTCTCTTCTTCCAATCATTCTTGCACATTCAATTGGATCCTCCCTCTCCCTGCATTTTTTCCTCCCATGTTCTCTTTTCTTCAAAATTCAGTCTTGACCCTATCAAAACCAGTCTGCCTTATATTTAGAACCTCTCATCATTCAAAAGTCTCACACTTTTTTTTCAATCTTCAATCTTTTTCAGTCTTTCATTTAAAACAATCAAATCAATTGTTTACATTTATATTTATTCTTTTGCTATGAGTACTTGTAAATAAAATTACACTTAAAACATGGGTTACACCTAAAACATGTGCTATAGCTTCACCAGTTGGAGTTCTGAGTGATCTTCAAGGGCAGCACCATGTAGAGAACATTGCAATAGTCTAAATTATAGATGTCTACAGCATAAGTGACAGCAAACAAGTCCTCTTTATCCAGAATAGATAGTGACTAACACAGAAGATAGAGCTGTGAATATTCATGTTCATGTTCCTTTTCCATATGTCATAGGTGTTACCAGTTCAACCCATAGATACTAAACACTAATGCTCATTTAAGCTTTGGTCAATAAAACTTTCACATCATTTGTTGTTGTTCAGTTGCGTAGTCATGTCTGACTCTTCGCGACCCCATGGACTGCATTATGCCAGGCCCCCCTGTCCTGCACTGCCTCCCAGAGTCTTCCCA
>JANHZU010004184.1:39857-51730 GCA_032468055.1 Acrochordus granulatus | reverse complement strand
ACCAAACTCAAGTCCCATTACCAGTGCTCTACACAACAAACACATCCACCCAGGCTAGCCCTGGCTCTCACCCTAAAGCCAGCCCCCCAACCAAACGGATCTGTAGTTCTCCCAGTGTGGCCAACTGATATCCCCACTATCTTCTCCAGTGGCCACGATAACCCCATTGTCGCTGCTAAACTGTTGTTCTCAGCCACTCCTGGAGGAACAACTGACTTCCCCACCTATACTGCCCCACAGCTGCCATCACTGCTACCATGCCACTGTTCCTGGCTACCCCTATGCCACTGTTCCTGGCTGCTCCCAGAGGCCTTAGTAATCAAACAACTGATTCTTGGCCTCCATCACCATCGTAGCCACCATTTCTGCTGCTGCGCCACTGTTCCTGGCCACTCCCAGAGGCCTTGGCTGCCAAACAGCTGATTTCTGGCCTCCGCTGATGCAGCAGCTACCATCACTGCCAACTCGCCATTGTTCCCAGCCACTCCTGAGGGCTTTGGCCTTCAACCAGTAAATTCTCAGGTACTGAACAGATGAACGGCTGCCGAACAGCTGATTCTTGGCTCCGCCGCTGTTCCCAACACTCCTGGCCTTCAAACAAAATAAGGCAAACAGCTGATTCTCAACTTCTGTTATGCTGTGCTGCTATTTCCTGCTCTGCTTTTCCTGGCTGCCAAACAGCTTATCCCAGGGATAAAAAAGAAAGGGAGTAAAGGTCCCCACACATTTATTCAGGGAACTTGCAGGATCTTAACACTCCGTATCCACTCCCGTCCACCATCTTAAAAAAAAACTTTAACTTTGATTGTACCTTTGATTTTCAAAGATAATGTAGTGTATGATACTCTAGATGGATTAGGGATTTTTAAAGACAAAAATAATAATGTATAATATTTTTTTAAAATTATTTATGTATTAATTACATTAGTCACTGCCTGACTTCAAATTGACTCTGAATGGCTCACAACATAAAATAACTAACATTAATTTAAAAACAATTAAACATATTCCATAACTAGGAAGGGGCTCCATTCATAGCCTGGGAGAAGAGCCAGGTCTCCAAGGCCCTCCAGAACACCATCTTACCCAGATTTCAGAGGAAACTTAATTCTAGGGCTATGATAGAGAAAACATGCTTCCAGGCACTGCATAATCAAACAAACCTAGGTTGCACAACCTTACCATTCTGAACTGTCTAAACAGACACTACAGTGCTTCAAATAACTTGGCCCAATGTTGTGTAAGGCTTTAGAAGTCATAACCAGCACTTTGAATCATACCCAAAAGCAGGTCACAGAACAGAAGTATCACATATGCATACTGAGATATGCCCATCACTGACCATACTGCTGCATTCTGGACCATTTGAAGATTTATATTAAAATACAGTGGAACCTCACAAGACGAGACTAATCCATTCCGGAAGAACGCTCCTAGTGTAAAATGCTCTTAAAGCAAAACAAGTTTTCCCATAGTAAACAATGAAAAGTCGGACGATCCGTTCCACAACCCCAAAAATTTTCACCAAAAAATCATTTTCAACGGAATTTGATATAGAAATGATTGTCCCTAACATCAGAAAAAACAATGATTAACATACCATATAAAGCAGAAATAGAACAAACTAACCAGAACTTATGGATCTGCTTCGAGGCAGATTCTGGCCTCGACTGCTGCTAAGCCAGCTGCTGTCTGATGCATCCTTTGGCTCGGAGGATCCACTGCTGCTAGAGGCAAAAGGGCCTTTTCCTTTTTCCCTCAGCAACGTCTCACAGTACAGCACACAGACAGTAATGGAGTAAACTGCACATGGCAGTGTCGGCAGAACTCTTGTGTGATTGCTGCCTGAACAGTAATGTAGTAAACCACATGGCAGCATCGACAGAACTCTCACACGGTTGCTACCTGGATAGGAAATACAGAGCACGCTGACGAAGTTATCATGCAAAGTTTGTTTGTCTTGTAAGTCGCCGCTTGTCTAGCAGAAAAAATATTAATTTTAAATAATTTATTATTAATTAATCAATAATTAAATTATTATTATAAGTAATTATTAATTAAATTGATTAGTTATTTTTTATTAATAATTTTTGGCTCGTCTTGTGAGGTGCTCGTCTTGTGAGGTTCCACTGTATAAAGTCTATATAACTGCTTTCTCTTGGATTAACTGCAATCCAACAATCCCCAATTCACCTCTGGGACACACACTGATCAGAACAGTCTAAAGAGCTGTCTCTACATGTCAAATGTCTGAGAGGGAGAGAATGGTAACAAGGAACCAGAGGCTGTACATGGTTACCTATCAGGGTTGCCACATATCATAAGCATCCCCCAATCCATGACACCAGTCTTCCATCAACAATCACAATATTTGCATTGCCTCTTAGTTTCTAGGCTTTGACTGTTCTGCTGAGCATATAAGACCTAGCCATACAATTAGCATATCATAGAGCACCTCTGGCTTCCAGAATGTAATGTTGAAGTCTCCAAGGTCATCACAATCTCGTTTAATTGTATAGAACTAAATCTGATCTCCATAATATAAGCTAGACCTCTTTAAGATAGCTTGCCTATTATAAAGATTGCATCATTTTAAGAATATTAAAAGAACATATAGACACTTATTAAAATGTTTGAAAATACTTAAAATGTATTCAGGACTAGTAAACTGTACATTATTACAGTTACAGAGAATTCAGCCTTATTGAGCTTTTGTTTGGAATATAAATATTACTACAATACTTCTAAAGATGAACATTGATTTTTAAACCTCACCAAAATATCTAGCTTGAACATTTAGATCATTTTTCTTCTTTCCTTTTGTTATGGGTATATAAAATATTGTGTTGGGACACACATTTCCTTCTGCAATAAAAATACAATTCATATTCATTGGATATTATTTTCCTGTTTCACAGCTTTGACTTTGAGGAATACTGTGGAAACTGCATTTGAAAATACACACATTTTTGTGATATTGTAGAAATTAGAAATTAATACAAGTTAGTGTATGTGTGCCTCATTAAAGCAAATCTAAAGATCTTTCATGGAGTATCTTAAAAACAATATAATCTCCTTTCATTTCAGAATATTTACACTGATTTGTTCATTCATGTTTGTGTGTTTCTCAGTAAGATGGTCAGTATCCCTTCTTCCTTCTGAAAAATGTGATTCTCAGCAAAGTTGCCAAATATTGCCCTTTTTTTTAATGAGGTCCTTTTCAACAAGATTTAAAAATATAATTTCCTTCAATGTGAGGAATTTCTTGATTTGCTGAATGTTCTGCTTTCTGTGTCCATTTACTGTCCTAAGTGCCTATATGAAAGATAAAGGATAGAAAATTACACTTTTGCCTGTGGTGGTCTTCTCTGATAGTCACTGTGGATATCAGCTACTATTGGAATGTAATAAATTTCTTGTATGAGAGCCATCTCCAGGAAGGTTATGTGAGAGAAGGAAAGAGTGGGACAAAAAAGTAGATTTTAAAAATGTTTACCTTCACCATATCTGTTTTAAAATCAATGCTTTTTAATTGACCATTCAAGACAATGTATCTCAAAGAGACTCCAGTAACAGGAATATTGTTCCTGAAAAAATGTACCTTTTCTCTCCCTGTACCTATTAATGGGATTGCAATTAAGCTAGTAGAAACAGATGAAGTTGGTGGTAGATGTTACTATCCCTATTAATTTTTAAAATCAGATTTTCCATATTTGGGGAACCTGGTTCCATAATAGAACTATTTTTATTATTATTCAGAATTGTGAGCACTACATTAATCTTAAATGGATAGTGAAAATTAAGTAATATGTGTAATATTTTTCTCTCCCCACATTATTTTAACCTGAGAAAATTCCACTGATTGATTGGTTGATTGACTTTCTTTGGAATGATCTGTCCCCAACCTGCCCTTCCCATAATGTTTCCAAAATAATGATAATTTGCACCTAGTCATTTGTGTCTCAGGAAGAAGTCTGGTTGATTTGTTCTGTGATCCATTTTCCTTGACTATCCATGATATTTTCAAAAGTATTCCCCAACACTAGAGGTCAACAGTATCAACACTCATTCTATCTTGCTTCTTCAAAGTCCAAATTTTGTTTCCATAGAGTATCACAGGGAACATCATTGCCTGCATAGATTTTATCTTTGTAGCTATAGACTTATCACACATTTGAATAACTTTGCCAAGGCTTTTATTGGTACTTTGTCAACTACTAGTCTATGATATATTAGTTGACTGCTGATTTGTGTACTGTTGACAGTTAATCCTAAAAGGCAAGAGCTATCCACCTCTTCAATGTCTTCATTGTCATTCAAAGGTTGGTTGCTGTGTCTGTTGTCATTACTTTGGTCATCTTTCTATTTAATCATTGTCTTTTTTTTACTGTGTTTTCTTTATTTCATTATAAGGGATCTTGCAGATCATTTGCATTTTCAGCTGACTAGTTTCATCAGCATAGTGCAGGTTATTGATATTTTCTCTACTAATTTTTTATCAAAAACCACTCAACTTCTGATCCGCCTTTCTCAGTATACAGTATATTTGATATATAGTTGAATATAGCCTTATCCCACTCTTTTGCCAACCTGTAACAGTCCATTTCACCATAGATTGTGGCTCCCAATCCTGTGTGTAGGTTTCAAATGCTTATGATTAGATGCTTGGGGAAACAAATTCCACTGCAAAATTCCACTGACTGATACACCAGTCATAACAGATTACAATATACTTCAAGGGCCTTGATTTCCGTACAATTAAGTTTGTTTGCATTTGTCCTACTGCTCCTCAGAACATGTAATAATTGTTTACATTGTGATGTGTTAATTAGTGCAATATTTTAACAAAGATTTTTCATTAAGAAACATTTAGTAAGGATGGGATCTTTCCAATATTTTTCCAGGTATAGTTAAAAATATGGTACTACTGAGAGAACAATCTTTATGATAATACTTCTATTTTGGATTATTGTCTTATAAGAGAGCAGCTGGCAGGATAATACTATGAGCATGGTATTCTTCTGCAAACAAGAATGCTACCATCAATGTTGGAGTTCCAGGTGTCCAGTGGTGATCAATTCAGACTCAACACTAAAGTCATTGAAAACCTATTTTCTGCATTTTGCTCTGCACTGATCTGGTCCTATTATGCACTGGCAGATGTGCTTTTTCATGCATAATTTGTAACTTTGGGAAAGAGAGGATAGTAAAACACTATGCCAGTAGAAGCTTCTCCAGTGCAGATGGGCAAAGTATTATTGAAAGTATACCTAAACGTTTCTTTTTCTTATTTCCATTTTTCCGGTTATTGTTTTTATAAACATTAAATATAATGACCAGAAAATTGGAAATAAAGGTAATCTAACAAAAAAGAAAGCATTTACATACAAATAAATACTTTGCCAACACATTTTCATTTAAAGTAGTAGCAGTAATTAAGAAAAGTAGACCTTTCAGCAGTTCAAAGACTACTCATAATTAATCATCCCAGTAACAAGCTCTGAACTGAAAACCTTTATTCACATTAAAAAGGATCTTTGCTAAATATAACGTATTTCTGAATAAAAACAAGAAAATGAAAGTAAAACTCATGTTATCCTAATTTTTATATGAATATATCCATCTCTCATTTCTCATACTATATTCAAATTTAGAATTTTATAATTGTCCTAACTGAAAAATACTGCATTATATCTATTGGGAAAACATATCACTATCGCTTTTTTATATTGCTATCAAATAGTAATTATTCTAGGAATGTTTCTATAAATCTATTTGAAATTTTGTATATTTTTAGCCAGATTTCAAACTGATATATGAACAAGTGAAATTAAAATAACCAGGGAAAATAGAAAACTGAGATAAGTTTGAATTGCCTCCCTGGTAGAGCAAGAGATTATTTCATCGCTCTTTGTATACTTACCTTAGTCTTTAAACTGAACCTTTTCTTAAAGGCCCAAACTCAGGGTAAAATATCTCTACTAAAATCCATATCAGCAAGGATTTGCCTTTGCCTTTGGCCTCCCCAAGCTCCCCTCCACATCGAAGAGAGAAAGAGACAATCTTGAGTCTGGACACTATAAAAATAAGGATTTGGGTCAAATATCTAAGATGACAATCTCTTCAAAAATACCCACTGTAACTATTGTCATGGAAAATTGCAGGCTGGATAGCTAAATGCACAAATCTGGACTTTTACAATTTTCTTCAAAAATTTAATATATTATAATAAACTTCAGTTTAAAAAAGTGTTCTATGTGGATGATGCAGCAATCCTTCCATTGATCCAAGGTGAATTTAGAAAGTCCTTTAGTGTACCTATTGGCACACGGTGGCACAAGTGGTTAGGACGCTGGGTTTGTCGGCCAGGTTGGTGGCTTGAGTTCAAGAGCCACCATATAACAGTGTGAGTTCCTGTTATCTGCCTAGCTCCTGCCAACCTAGCATGTAAAAATGATAAATAGATAACCATCTTTGGTGGAAAAGATAACAGCATCCATACGCCTCGGCATATAGTCTTGCTGGCCACATGGCTGCAGAAGCTTCTTCTGGATCTTTGGCTAGGAAACAGAAATGAGCACCGCCCCCTAGAGTCGGCCACAACTGGCAGGAAAACCTTTACCTTAGTGAACTTAGTCAAGTTGAAGGGCAGCTTATTGTAAATGATCAAATAAGCAAATTGGCTGTATTTTCTAATGCCCCCCCCAAAAAATACAATATCTATAAACCTCTGGTAGAACAAGTGAGCTGCTTCAAGTACCTAGGTATAATTTTTTCATGTTTTTGGACACCAAGGGGCAGACCTCAAATAAATCACTTCTGTACAAGTATGGGAATCATTTTACAGTTCTTCAGGAATCAAGGTAGCTATTTTATATCCACAGCAAGTAAATTGCTTTGTAGCTTTTATTGTATACACCAAAAAGCGTCCCTAACAGTAATCATCCAAATGCTTATTTCTGCTATCACAATAAAAAATACTGCTCCATCCACATTGGCATACAATACAGGTAGTCCTCATTTAACAACTGCTTCTGACAGCAACAGTTTGCAGTTACAACAATGCTGAAAAAATAATTTTTGATCAGTGCCTGCATTTATGACCTTAGCAGGCCTCTCTCAACCACATGTTCACCATTTTAGTTGCATGTACTGTCTTATGCCTGACCCAGTTTTTTCCCCACCCCTTGCAAAGCAGAGAAATTGCCTAAACAAGTTATCTCTTTCTGAACTGTTGTTCTCTACAGTGTACTGTGTCCCAAAAAATGCTAACCAGCTAGCTGCTGCTGCTGAAATTGACAAGACTCTAATCAATTTCACACTAAAGGCTTTTGTTTGACTTTTAAACCCTGATGGAAGGCACACAAAATGAACATCTGGTACTAGGGAATTCCTTTTGATGTTTATTCTCCATTGTGTGCCTGCTTATTTTGTTGTGATCCCTTCATCTCCAATGAATATAAATACAAAGATAACTTCTTTTCTAGATAACTATCCCAGCACTGAGATTAGCATTCCAAAGGATGGCAGGAGTGGGGGAAAAAGGGCTATAAGATTTGCCCTTACCTGGCTTCCTTGTGAAACCTTTCCTGCCATTTGGACTCACTTTACTGTTTGGAGTTGTGTCCTTCTGATGCTGTAAAGCAAAGGAAAGCTGAAGTAAAATCATAAGCGCAGTTGCAGTCACTTGATTTTTAGTGAGTGATCACTTCCTTTAAAAACCAAGCTGCTAATCCCAATTGTGGTTGCTAAATGAGGACAACCAGTTCAAGTGGTTCTCAACTTATGACCATAATGGAGCCCAAAATTTCCATTGTAAGTCATGAAAATTGTAAATCAAGATACCCACATGACCAGACCTGATTAAGAATACTTTTTTTACAGCAGTCATTAAGTTAACTTTATGTGGTCATTAAGCAGATCCCTATTCCTATGGGCCATTTTTTCTGGAACCTGGATGAAAAGGCCAGAAACCAGCAAAAACCATAATAAATAGTGATTAGGTCACTGCAGAATTTATTTTATTTAAATCATTTCTATAACTGCCAATCTTTCAGACAACTCCGGGCAACTCCCAATAAAATAATTTTAAAAACTCTAGAACACACTCAATTAAAACATAAAACATTAAAAACAACAAAAAACAAAAACCTGGTTCCAATCCACACAAACATATAATCTAATAACCCACACTTGGGGGGAAAGTCAGGTCTTTAAAGCTCTAAGAATACAACAAGCCATAAAGGCAAGTCCATGCTAAATCACCCAAAATGTGGTCAAGTATCTTCAGGGAGGAGGTAAAGCCATTGAAACTTTAGAACCAGGTCTTAATTAGATTTTTTAAGACCAGGTCTTAATTAGATTTTGGGATGGTCTGTCCTAAGTCTGAAGGTTTCTAGGCAATCAGTTGCTAAGTGAGGACTGCCTATTGTGAAAAAGCCAGTTTGCAAATATTTAGTGTGAGTCATATTCATAAATTGTTTTCAAGTCCTCATATAACCTGTACCATAACTGAAATTTGGAATCTCAGTCTTCTATATCAAAAGCAGGCTTCTCCAATTCAGCAACCTCCCATTATGTTAAGGTTACAACCAATTTCTTAATCAATATATGACTGATCATTTTTAATTTTTAAATCATTAGTTGAGCTGCATTTGGCATTGTGGACACATGCTATTCACATGAAATCTGCAAATACTACAGACTGAAGCTAGCAGGATAATCTGCTGTTTTATTTCAGATTTCAGATAAAACAGCAGATTATCCTGCTAGCTTCAGTTTATTGAAAGTCCATTAAAATCAGCAGTCTTTGCTTTCAAGAATTTTGCTTTAGAATTGCATATAAGACTAAAATGGAAAAATTAGAAGTGGCAGAACTTCTTTCGGAATAATCTATTTATAAAGAAACTGGATCAGTAGCATCTAATGGAAATGCTTTGAAGTATTGCAGGCTGGTGCTATTTGTATAAAGGGGCATGGTGGCGCAAGTGGTTAAGAGCTCGGCTTGCTGGCTGGAAGGTTGGCAGCCCGGGATTGCAACCCAGCATTGCCGTGCAGCAGGGTGAGCACCTGCTGTTCCGACCCAGCTCCTGCCCACCTAGCGGTTCAAAAGCACGCGAGTGCAAGTAGATAGATAAGTTCCACCCCTTCCAGCGGGAAGCTATTTGTATTCCATGGACTCCAAAGGCCACTGGTTTCAGTTCTGAACCATTGCAGCATAACTGGTCATTGTATCTGCTGTTCATTTTGTTTTCTCATCTTGTATATAAAAGCTAAATATTTTACTTTTAGTTTTATTCATATTTATTGATGAGACTAACGACCAAATCAACTTGGCAATTTTTCTTAGTATCCATGTGTAATGGATTTCAATGGACTATCTTGTCAATTAGTGACTTTAAATGCTGTGCTGAAGTATACAGTTGATAATCAAGGAGAATATGCTGACTTAAAACTACATTTTCTTTTATTTTAAGCACTTAATGTCCTTTAACAACAACAAAAAATGTAATACATAAATTTATGCCTGTGTGTGTGTTTTTAAAGAACATTAACTGCTTAAAAACAATATGTAGTTTTAGTCAGCAATCTATGTCCTGAGCCAGGTTTCACTCTCTGAAGTCAGTTATAAGAATGGGATCATGATGATGATATGGGAAAAACTACAGATTGAGATCTTTTGGCTCTGCAGCAATCCCATTTTCCATGTTCTCAACTTGCTAATTATTCAATTTATTCTTTGATGCTGCACACACTGAAAGAGACTTTATTAAATAAATAGACCAACATCTGCTTCCAGAGGCAATGGTCTTTCATTGTTTGTCAGTATTTTTCCCCTGTTGGTTTGTAAATTTGGAATTGGTATGCCAGTCCTGTTTTAACTGCAATTTACAACTGTTTAGAAAATTCACAATGAATTAATGTTAGACACTTCTACTAATATTTTATTACTATTTTGCCTTAATTCTGTTACCAAGAACTATTAATGTAATGAAAAGAACATAATGCTGTATGGCCTCTTATTTGAGAGGAATAAATCACATATTCATCATATACCAATCATTCAGGTTTTCAAAAGCTGTTTAATAGTTTGTTACTAGAATGGATCACAATGTTCAGTACTAAAACCGGTTGCGATTCTTATCTGATGTGGCTTTTTAAGAAGCCACGAGATTCATTTAAATTTCTATAGATGTTTACTAAAAATAATCCGATTAAATGCAGTTGGGCATAGTCCAAGGTAAATGTGTATAGGATTACAACTGAAATATAAATCAAGGGTTTATGATCAAGAATTATGATCAAGGTTTTTCTTTAAAAAACAGTTGTTAAAACTAGATTCATATTTTTATTATCTTGTTGGTGTTACTTTAATTTTGTTTATGGTTATTTTTCCATTTCTCTCTCTCTCTCTCTCTTTTTTTCTTTTCATACCCTAAAGCTATTGAAAGAGATAGCACGAAAACGCAGAAGCATTCGTTTGGGGAGAGAAGCAGATTTAAAGCCATATATTGCAGCACACTTTGAAGTTCTTCCTACTGAGTTCACTCTGGGGGATAAGAAACAGTATGGTGGTTTTGAGAACAAGCAACTCCAAAATGGCCAAGAATATGTTGTCTTTATTATAGCTGTGATGGAACACTCAGAATCAGTAAGTTGGCTACAGGTTTGATTTTTCCCCCCAAATATACTATTGGAAAGCTTTGTACCTTATCTCTACACAGTTCATATTTTGATAATATTCTATAAGGATAATTATATACCAAGAAATGATTGCATATTTTGAATGACCTAAGTTACAACAATGCTCTCTATATGCATTTCAAAGAACCTGAATTTATCTATTTACTTTTTCAAATTTATATGGCTGCCCATCTCACACAAGATGATTCTGGGTGGCATACAACTAAACCAATCAATAAAATCAAATATTAAACCATTAAATATCAACATAAGTAAAGCCAAGACATCTTAATTATGTGGTTAATTGAGATGTCATATGTGGTGCCATGAATGTACCAAGCTCTCTATTGTAAGAGATCGCTAAGCCTGGTGAAGAAAATATATTTTGAGGGCTTTCTGAAAGGCCATGAGGGTTGGAACTAATCTCACCATTCAGAAATGCAAATAAGTTCACCACACAATGGATCAGCAAAGAGTGTATAACTTCACTCTCTGTTTCTGCCTCTGTTTACATTCTCATATCGATATGGTATCATATAACCATATTTGTGAATTTATTCTACCTATATTGTATGCCGTTCATATGTATGCATACAGTATATCCCCAGGTTGAAGGGGTATTATGCATAGTAATGGCTGAGAACACTATATAGAAAAGACATTGGCGTGGGAAGTAATAAGTTTAACTCTTAGTATTTCCATTTTTTAGAGTAGATAATTGGTGGTCTCATCATTATATATCATTGTATATTTTCTGCTTTGCTTCTTGAAATCTCTGATAATTAATGAGGCATGAATTTTACATCCAATCGTTCCTTTAAAAATTTCCTGTCTGAAGACATATTACTAAACAGTATTGCTCTTTGCAAAACAGGAACTAATCAAGAAATGCCCAATTAACTTCTTTAATTTGCAATATTTTGCAACTGACTAGCAATGAAATGTAACAAAATTAGAAAATATTGTTACAAAGAGTAGAATTCCTGAATTGATTTAAATCAGTTGTACAGTTGTGCAATTCATCTCTTGCATATGCTTATAATATGCTTTTTGTTGTTGTTCAGTCGCGCAGTCGTGTCCGACACTTCACGACCCCATGGACTGCATTACGCAAGGCCCCCCTGTCTTGCACTGCCTCCCGGAGTCTTCCCAAGCTCACACTCATCACACTGACTATGCTATCTATCCAT
>JANHZU010004184.1:29534-39757 GCA_032468055.1 Acrochordus granulatus | reverse complement strand
CATCACCTCCACTAGCTTTGTTGTTCGCAATGTTTCCGAAGGCCCACTTGACTTCACACTCCAGAATGTCTGGCTCTAGGTCAGTGACCATTATTTTAACTTTAAATATTTTTAAAAATAAACAGGAAGGGAAAGAAGTTTTTGGAAAGAAGAGCAGCACACTTTGAAAGTTATTTGGTCTTTTTCTAATTGGTTGTTAATCTGTCATGTGTATTTACTGGGCTGGCTATGTTGAAAATAAAATTAATTTTATTTAAAAGCTTATTGTTGGCTTAGTTGTTTTTTTCGAGATGCATTGTTAATTTCAAAAAGTCTTCCTTGTTTAATATATTTTTACAATTGTAGTTGTGTTTAGGAATGGTCATTTCAGGTATCACTTTTCTAGTTTTGTCTGAAGTGCTTTGCCATGCTAAATCTTTAACTGTTGAGAAGAAATAAAGTGCATTTGATCTCGCTCTAATTCACCCAAAATACATGTATGGTAAAATATCTCTTATATTTCCCATTATGTTATTAAATCAGGCTCTTCTCCCCATCCAGACCATGTATGCAACCAGCCCATATTCTGAAACAGTTGTATCAGTGGATCTTAATCCTCAGCCGATTACAGAAGAAGAAGAAGGTTTGATCTGGGTTGTAGGACCAGTCCTTGCAGTTGTATTTATCATCTGTATTGTTATAGCGATTCTACTTTATAAAAGGTAAGTTTACAAAATAGTGTGCAAAGAGGGGCAAGTTTTAGGTGTATTAACTGTGCTGAAAATATTTTTTTACATTTAAATACATACTTCCTTACATAAAGGTCCCTTTTTTAGACATCAAATGAAATCAATTAATGTTTATTTATTATAAGACAAAGGTATCACCCAGGCTAGAAGTCTCTTCTAGGTTTCTGTAAAAAAATCTGAACAGCAACAATAATTTCCCCAATGCAACCTAATTGGAAATGTAATTTTTTTTCTTGGAAGCAAGAACTAGATTTTCCATTTATCCTTTCATTTGCCTTATTTTAGTTTCATCTCTTAGTAGATGAAACTGCTACCATCCATGTTCTTTGTTCTTTTTGACATTACCATTTGTATCAAAACTAGAACCATTATCTCTATGTTTGAGAACTGACTGGGGGGGAAAACACATATTGAACCAATAAAAACAAATATTCTTAGGAAAAAAGGGAACACTGAGAGAGAAGGAGAAATATGAAAAACTTCATTCAGTTTCTTTAGTCCAAAAAGATTTTTCTCCACTTTTTCTACAAGTAGAGAATGTTATATCAAATTTAGTAAGGTGTTAGTGACTTCTAGATCTGTGCTCTAATTGTGAGAAAGCATTTTCTGTCATGGTAACTTATTTTGCCATTGGCCAACTAACATTCAACTTTTTTCTTTTTTTTTCTGCCGCTTAATAATGGAGCAGTAAACCTGACAGGTGAGATAAATTTTTAAAAACTTGCTTTCCATTTTCTCAGAAAAGGGAAAATGAGAAAACAGTTTTAATAGCTGGGTAGAGTTTCCAAACAGAATATTGGTCCTCTAAATGAATCCAAACAAATGTACTGTTTGGCAAGGGAAACCAAACTGAAATTTAAGACAAGTTTCTCCCCAAAGGAAGATGAAAATACGTAAAAAAACAATAAAAGCAACTAAAAATATCCTTTTTAGTGCTCAGATGCCCATTTTGTCAACCTAAAATTAAAACTGAAATCAGTTCTGGAAACCAATCAGCTCTGTAAATATGCACATGCAATATCTATGCTAGTAATATTCTCAAAAGCATCCCTCAGTAATAACATCAAAAGACATTGGAACTTCCTATTCATTCATTTTTTCAACCATCTCTTCAGAAATAAAGTGACTTTATTCAATTCTCAAGTAATTTTTTTGAAAGAAAACCTTTATCTCATTCCCAGGTGAATATGATAGAAACAATCAAGATGCCATAAAATAACACAGAAATTCTCTTCTTTGAGCTTGCTTGTAAAAATGTTCAATCTTACAGTATCATCATTTTTGTACCTTTAATGCTAGCATTAAAAAATTACATTATCTTAAATAAAATGGTACAATGCAGAAAATGGAACTACAGAAGAATTACCCAATAGCCAATATTTTAACTTGAACCAAAATTCTTTTCTTCAAATAATTTTAGGAAAGTCACAAATCTAAGGTTCTACAAGCTTGGGATTCAAAATTATCACTGGGCTCATTCAAGAGAGGATTAAGCATGCACAAATCTTATTAAAATCAGTGCTGTTTAAACATTTAATGGTAGTCTGATTGTTTTTAATTTTACAGTATTCATACATCTTTCATTATCTTTTGAGTGTCCTAGATTCACTAGGCAAATCTAAATACATATAATGTATTTCATAACAGATAATTATGTTAACATAATTGCATAATTATCATTAATTCTACAGAACTTGATGTCTACCAAAAAGAATATATTTGAACATATATTTCTATATTGCTAGTCTTAATTTGGCAAAAGGAGCATATAATACATAAATAAATAAAGACTTGATTAATCATCTTGATTAATTGATTGTATTTACTTTGTCTCTTTAGGAAAAGGGCAGACACAGACTCTAGAAAGAACAGTATTCCCAACAGTAAAGAAATTCCTTCACATCATCCCACAGATCCAGTAGAGTTACGACGTCTAAATTTTCAAACTCCAGGTAACTTGCAAATACTCTGTTTTAATTATATAAGTAACATATCACCATAGGTAATTTTGGTATTCTGTAGTTTAGGAGTAAAATACTGTATGAAAAAAATTACCTTTAAATATGTTGCTTCTGTTGATTACTGAAGATTCAGTTTTAAATGTTTTTCTATTTCAAATTATACTTTCCTGTTGGGCTCGTGCTAGTGAGTTGTACCAAATTAATCAAATTTTGTCTTTAATTAATGTTATTTTTAGAAGCCCATAGTTATGAGATAGACTAGTAACATATTTAACAGTGTTCATAAATTCAGGATAATCATGTCCTTTCTCCCTCAAATGTTCCATGTACTGTCTTAATTAGAATCTCATCTTGATGAGGATTTGAAATTCTTAAATATGTACAACACCAGAAGGGAGGAAAAAAGTGAGAAGTAATAGGAAAAACTATTTAAAAAGCTCAAGAGGAAAATAAAGTGGTTATTTCAGAAATAAGCTACGTTGTACCTGAAATTGCCCTTCATAGAAATAGCTTTCTTGTAAATTATGTTTTCTGTACTGAATGTTTAGCATTGGGTACGTTCTATATTAATGTATATTAGATGTGCATAATGTTATATCGCTTTTCTTATGCCCAGGTCTCTGTTGGAAATTCATTTATTAATGCATGCTTATCATTTCATTATTTGCCTGTATGTAAATACCATCATAGATCAAATCCTACAGGCATGGCTTTTATGTTATGTTGAGTAAAGCAAACAATACATACACACAGAAGGGGTTTGAGATCAGCTGCCTGACCCATTCAGCTCAGTAACATTACATGTAGCATGTATTCCAGATTAAATTGTCCAGAATGCACTTCATCTATTATACAATGGAAGTCCTGTGTTTAACCTAAAATATGTTTTCTGTGAATGATCTTTTCAGTTTCTAAAGGTGTTTGATTCTTTAACATATTTTACTTTGATATGAGAATATAAAAAGAATAATGAAAACTTGATAAATGAAAAAAGCTAATATAAAACGAAAGTAGCCAACATTGCAACAGATTATTTGTTGAAGAGCACTGCACGCAACCGAAGAACCATAAGAGGAGGTTGGAATTACTGCAGCTCTGAGTTTAGTGAATTTTTTCATAGTTTCTAATTTTATCATACCTCACTTCTCTGTAATAAATTTAGGATGACAGGAAATTCAACACAATTTGAGCTTTGTAAAATATCAAACCACTTCGAGACTTTTTAATGAGAAGTAATATACAAATGTTTTGAATGAATAAATTAATCCGATGACTTCTCAGTCTTCCATATAGTATAGTATTTAACAAAATGAATTGAAAAACTTTTCAATCATTTTGAAATTCACTTAACCAATATACATAAAGGGATAAGGTGAATGAGGTTAGTAAATCTACCCTCTGTTGTTCATTTTCACAGTAACCTTGATTACTATAAAGGCTCCTCTGTCCATGATGTCAGTAGGGACAAGATCCGATATACTTCTTCTAAGTCTTCAGATATTGGTTTATACTGGCTTCCAAATATCTAAATAGAATTAACATCTTGGGTAAAAAGGCACAAAGCTAGCCAGTTGAATTGTGTCCATTCAAAATATCTCAGCTGGATCCAGTTTTTTGTTCACAGAGAATATAGTTGAGGCCTTTTATTGAATTGGTAGATAATATTATTTTCCAAATTCTCCTTCTCACCTTTGCAACCCCATATAGCATTTATGACTTCAGGTAGAAGTACTATCCAATGACTTCCTTATTCTCTTCCTTGAGAAGAACCCTCACTAAATTTTGTACCAGACCATGAAATGAAGCTTTTTCCTTATTGGAGAGAAGTCTGGAATTAATAGATTATTACAGAAAATCACAGAAAAGAAATCAATTAAAAAAGAATGCAAAAGTTGCTAGGAAAAGTAACCAGAATGTTTTAATATTCTTACATTTTGCAGCACCAAAACTGTGATTTAACCAAACAACAGAAAAAAAATTAAAAAGGGCTCATTTGTAAAACATTAATTTTAAAGATTCTTCTTAATATTAAATCCATGTCAAATAAATCCAAGACTAGTAGGATTGAGACTGTCCAGTCATCTCTTGAAAGTTGTCCTGCCTAGACTAGATGCATACCAAAAGCCTGATTCAAATGTAAGCTCTTTCAGGGGAATGCAATTTCTTGTCTCCTTCCTCTTGTACTTTCTTATTCCAAAGCTGTTAATTTGCTTGATCGCATGTAAGGTGTGGTGATTCTATAATTTCTCTTACCTTTCTTTGTTTCTTCTGGTCATTCTATATGCAGTTTCACTTATATACAAGCAGATATCAAAAGATATAGAATGGGGTACACGCTTGGCACACTTCCCATCCTACAAATCATTCATGCAGTTGGAGAACTAACAGTTACAGACAAATGTCCTCTCTGTGGGATCAACTAAAGTGTTACTCCACCTATTTCTCTTTCTTGTAAAAAACTGTCAAAAGAGCAGTGCTGAATAAAGCCAGAGGTAGCAGCCAGTGCTATTACACCATGGGAACTTGTTACTCAAATTACTTATTTTTTTACCCAACTCTGGTAGCCTTTCAAGATATGAAACTTCTATGCATATGTAGATAAGTAGCCTAAATGACGTTTGATCTGTTCGTTGCAGATGTCTTTATGGAAGCTAGATGTTTTTGCACTCTTTTTTGCCTCCAAAACTAAAATAGCCATTAAGCAAGCTCCCAGCAACCTGAATGGAAGGAATATCCTTGCAGCAGCCAAAATTGGCCAATAAGAAGTGGGCAGTACCTAGCCTTTGACTGTATCAAAACCTGCATTATCCAGGAGCCATTGCTGATTATTCATACAGCATAAAGAGAAAAGGTTGAAGGAGAAGTAGCTTAGAGTGGTCTGGGGAAGAGTTTAAGGCATATCATGAGGATGTGTTTTCTGGAAATAATACCCCAATAAATGGTATAAATTCATTAAACAGTTGTTCAGTGAATCTCTTTTTAAGGTGTATTTGCTTTCTTAGTTTGTTCCCATGGGAAACTAAAGAAATTAGTGTATATTTAGCAATTTTTATCCTTGGGATGAATGGCAAGAATGTTGCTACTGCTCATGTACCTGCATATAGCATAGTTTCTTTATCTGCATTATAAATTTTTTTAGAAGCATGCACCACGAAAGATGTAACTAGTTTACTAGAGATACAGCAGCTGAAGAATGCTACATCTCTAGTATAACTGAGCAAATGGGATGTTTGACAATAAAATCTGATATATGCATGTTTTTGCTCTTGTTTGGCTTGAAACAGGGCTACATAATTTCCATTTATCTGTTGTTTGATATATTTTTCCCATCTCTCTTTTAATATAATGGGACAGTATGGAGGGAAAAAAATATTGGCATATGCTGTTTCATCCATATCTGTTAATAAAAATGCTCTTAGGATACATTGTCATGCAAATATGCATCAACAGTGGATGCTTTCCAGTTTTATAAAATAACCCATCTGTATTCTAAAGTATTTAAGTTAAAATGGATCTTGATGTGCAAAACCCATTACCAGTTGTAATTTCTTGATGGTGCTGAAGACAGTACTGGGCCTTCAGATGCAGTTGTAGCAAAAAAGCAAATTCATTTTCAAGCTAAACAAATATAAATTACAGTTATCTGTACACTATGGGATATGTTTTAGGATTTATAAATATAATTAAACAGTGGGGAATGGAAGGAAGGAAGGACAGGAGGGAGAAAGAGAGAGAGAGAGAAAGAAAGAAAGATCAACCACACACACATTCATGCTATCTTTTAAGGCATTTCCTTTGATGAGATTATTGTGAAACTTTAGAGAAAGTCATTCATTTTATATTATTCATAAACATAAGAATGCCACCTGCAATAATAGTTGATTCTACAATAGGTTGAATTTTCTGCTTAAACAAACACTTCTGCTTAAACAGGGAAACAAGTCAAATTTTGTACACCACATTTTGATAAGGCTCAAATGTCTCACTGAAGAAGGGTGGTGCCTATATAAAGACAGAATATGAAAGAAATTCTTGTTCTGGGTGTTTCAATTTGGATATAATAAAAACAATTAAAATCATGGAAGAAAATAACTTGATTAGTTAACATTTTTAGTCAGCAACACTACTTATTTCTACTAAAGAGTTTCCACTACTGAAGATTTTATTATTTCTGTATAAGCCTGCATTACAGGCTTCTAATTTATAACTTATCTATTATTTCTTATCAATCATGTCTCAGTTTTCAATAATATTAAACTTCCTAGCCAGTTGAGTATTGAGATCCAGTTCTACAATGAGATAATCCATGAATACAGCCATTTGATTCTGTGTATAAACAAGTTAGAGTAGTCTGACCTTTCTATCTCTTTCACCCAGTTCTGAATGTCCACATTACATTGTGCATGCAGAATAGTACCTTGATCTTTGTAACAACTGACTTAATATGATGTTATACTGCTGTTACTAATTTCTTTCCCATTTCCAATTGGCTTTACTTTTTACAGCTTTGAGCAGTAATTCAGTCCCCTATGCTTCCCTGATTGGCTCTGTGTCCTCCCTCTCTAGCCAAACTACCACTCAATCCTTATATGATAATAACTCTCTCCCACGATTCGCTCGGAAAGGTCTAAACATCTTTGTCTATTATTTTCTCTGTTCACTGTTTTAGATGTTCCATTATTCAGCTTCCATTTCTGAATAAGCTTAGCATTTTCTTGTGCCTTTTTTTCCTTTTATATTGTATCACTGGGATGCTCGATCTGGATTAAAAATGTGATGGCTATTTCTAAAAAAAAATCACTCAAATTAAATATTCTATATGAAGATATGAAAGATACTAAAACTTCTCCCATATCAATAAAAATATTGTTGCTTTCCTTTCTGAAAGTGGTTTTCATAATGTGTGGGCACTTCATGTGCTTACTACACAATCAAAAGAGCTGTTATGTATCTCATTAGTTCTGCCACATCACATTATCTTCCATAGCACTATCTTCAGTGCCACCAGCAGAATTTAAATGACATGCTGGTGATGATCCTTCTTTCATTAAGCCAGGAGTTATGTAACCTTAGTAAGAATGTAGCAAATATAATTTATTGAATAATTTTTATCTTACCATTTCCTGATCATGTCACATAAAGCTGTACAGCATCATTGCAAACTGGCTTTTGTAGAAAACATCTTTTAAAGTTGCAGTGGTGAAACAGCCTGGCCTGTAGAAAATATGGCTTCCAGTTTGAGCCCCCCACTCCTCCTTTCATTTATCTTTTTTTTTGTTTTTACACACATTGTCCATACATCCTGGGGTTTGCTAGTTTAAAAAATCTAGCCAATTATATATCCCTACAACAAGCTATTTTATCTAAACAAGCATACATCATGGGAAATATGCTGAATGGGTGGAAAATCATCCACAATGAGTAGTTGAAAAAATATACTCAGAAAAAGTGGACTTGCTAAAATCTTTAGCTGGCAGATCATGCTAGTTGACCCCATTTTGCCTCTCTTGCTCTGTCTCCAATTTTCCTTGTTGCTTTCAATCCCATCTCATCCCAGTGCATCTCTGCTCTAGTCCTTGTCAGTGTCCACTGTTTTTCCATCTGTAGACAAAGATGTTTACACCTGAAGTAGATTGTAGGTAATCTCTGGGGGTTGATAAAGGGATGGGATTGAGATCTTTTCTTTGAGAAAGTATGATAAATTGCATGTTTGTGTTTCACAAAATTGATTCTGTACAACCCCTGCCACTACAATCTGCTACTAGTGGAAACATTTTTGAAGCTTAAATGTCTGATGTATAAACTTGTCTTTATTGACTATTGTCTGTAAGCAACAATGCATGCTTATTCTGGCAATCCATAGCTGCATGTGAATGTCCTAAACTTTTTGTAGCATGTTTTAAAAAATCATTAGATTATTCTTTGTCTTAATCAACTTCTCCAATTCTTGAAATATAGCAAGTTCTTTCTTAAGAACCAAGCTATTCATTTATTTCATTTCACTTTATGATTATACATAAGGTTTTTTTCTTCCCCTTTTTTATTTTTGTAATCTCTTTTTGCAGGACCAAGTTTCTCTGGTTACCCTGGTAACCTACATTCTTCAAGTTAGTTTCCTCATAAGTTATATTCTGTCAGCTATCTCTTTAGGCTTCTTTGATTGGTTTCTCCCTGCCCCCAATTCACATTCTATTCACTCAAGTCCAACACCATTTCCATTTCTCACAGTTCAAGACATGGTATTATATATGAATTAAGAATCATTATTCAAATAGAAATGAACATCAGGTCTAACTATCTCATTCCTTGCACTTAGCTAACTTCATTAAGCCTTGGCATAATATATGTGTGATGTGTGTGTGTATCCATTCTAACACCAGAGAATGGTTGTTTGGGGAAATTGCTTGATATTATTTTTATTTTATTAGTAATTTGGCTTCAAAGCTCATCTCTCCAGAGCATGTCTTGCTTTGAGTGATTAAACTATATGCCTGCTTCTATCACCTTAAAACATCCTTACTATTTACACATTTTATATTCATTTTAATTGCTTTATTTTTAAGTTTGGATATTAAGTTCTTGTCTTTCACTATTTTACAATTCCAGCTTTTTTCTACTTCAACAGGTATGGCTAGCCACCCACCAATACCTATTTTGGAACTCGCGGATCACATTGAAAGGCTGAAGGCAAATGACAACTTGAAATTTTCTCAAGAATATGAGGTAATGACCCTCAGGTTTTTCAGGTACTGATTCATTGATGATATAGAATGGCAATATAAATGGTTAGTATAAACTGTCAGGAGATACATCTTCTTCCTATAAATATGAATCATAAATTAATCTAATTCCAATAGAAGTCAGATAAATTTTCAAAAAAATAAGACTGGATTCCTGAATAAATGGCACAGCAAGATGGTTGAATACAGTAAGATTTCAGTGTAAGTATTTTAGAATTAATTGTTTAATTATTTATATGTCACTGAATATTTAAAACAATCTCTTAACAAGTCAGCATTCTCTCCAGGCAGATATTTTCAATTAGTTAATGTTCTATTTGGATAGGAAAGAATTCTAAATCTCTTTGGGAGATATTCTGTCCAAATCAATTCCTTTTATTATTGAAACATAAATAGGTAAAAAAAATAAAATGGGTAGGGGGAAGGATTCTGGGAATTGAATAGATGGGAGGAATAGAAAAAATTAACCCAGGTATCAAGATATCCTAGGCCATAGTATCATTTTCTTTTAGCACTAAGAAACACTTGGAAACATTTTATTTTAAGATGCCTTTCTGAAATTTAAAAAATCTGAAAATTCTGTGACAACCACTTCAGGAATAGCATCAGAAATCACTGCCTAACCAAGAATAAGAATTATTACCGGCACATTAGCGCTGACTGGATAAGACAGTGAGTTCAGTTAAATTCAGTGAGGTAAAATTAGTACCTCCCCCGAGTGAGGCACCACCTTGCTGTGGTTGGGGGGCTTGTGTGCTCTGAAGAAGATGAGAGCTCTGCCAGAGGTTCAACCA
>JANHZU010004183.1:78977-100736 GCA_032468055.1 Acrochordus granulatus | reverse complement strand
GATCTTACATTCCAGGTTCCTATGCAATATTGTTCTTTATAGCACTGGACTTTCCTTTCACCTCCAGACACATCCACAGCTGAGCATCCTTTCAGCTTTGGCCAGCTACTTAACTCTTTCTGGAGCTACATGTAATTCCTTCTGATCTGAGGGACTCATCTTTTGGCATCCTATCTTTTAGCCTCTTGTTACTGTCCATGGGATTTTCTTCAGAAGGATACTGGAGTGGGTTGCCATTACCTTCTCCAGTGGAGTCCTGTAGCCCATTTTTCACCAGATGTCCAGGAACCCCAACAACATCTAGAGCAGTCCTTTTTAACCTGGGCAATGACTAAGCTTGGTATACTGTTTATTGGATATTGCCCAATAATAACACTATAAACCAAACTTTCAGTATTGTTAAAATAGATTTATCACAATCCTATGGACTTATACAGGCAGGAATGATGATTCAAGAATAGTTATAAGCATCACAGTAATAATAATTACAACAAACCAAAAGCTACTGGAAGAATGTAGCTGGAACTGGAGAAACAAAATGATTCAACATTGGTTAGTTGATTGTGTACTGCTAGGTAATTGTCAACATTAGCAATCACATAGTTGAATTTTCTCCATGATGCTTTGTCATTACAAGGATATATATTATTTCTGAACCTGTTTAACTTACACTGGAAATATACTATTTGAACTGGACCTTTACTATGTTCAGGACTCTATTTGTCAGACTGACCAACTCGACCCAATTTAGTAGGGAGAGAATGCTCAGAGTATCCATCCCAGGAGAGATCACAGCTATTGTAACCCAGAGAATGCTACACTTTGTAGCAGCTCCCTCCCTCCAAAAGAGATTGTTTTCTGATGCCAGATGTGCCCTGTTACTGCAACAATATGAAGACACTCCTCTTCAGGCAGATATTCAACTGGGAAGATCAAGATATCAACAATAATAGTTTTTATTTCCATTGTGATTAAGAATGTTTGATAGCTTTAACTACTTATTATTTTTATGAATAATTTAAGGTTGTTGTATTGTAAGCCACCTAGAGACACAAGAAGCATCATAAAAGTAATTGCAAATTATTAAATAAATCATGTCTGGTTTCTGCTTTTGTTCCAGAGCATCCCAGAAAAAGATTGCTATCCAAACTAAGGCTGCTTGTTATTGTCTTCCAATACATTTGCCTTTTCCTGTAAGGGTATCAGAAAAAGAAAAGAAAAAGAGACAAAAAAGGAGATGGATAAGCAAAAGTCAATAATTTTATCTGAATTTTTCCATTGAGAAACAGATCTTTATTTTACATTAATGAAATATAAAATATACTTGTAATAAATTATGCTGGTTTCAGGTTTTACATCCAAGTAAATATGTTTATAATTGCAGCCTTAATTAAAATTCTAATTTAAGATGCTATTTATTTCTGGACTTAGTTGTAATATCTTATGTCATTAAAAATTCAGGTTCTGTCTTTCTAAGTAGAAAAGAGCAATAGCATCCGGTTTGCAAAAATAGAGCTCTGCAGGAATTCAACTTGGCAAAGTTCTCCTAGCATGGAAAGCATGGAAACCTGATTTTTTAACTGTATTAGCTCTTTTTAAAATATATATATATTCAAGAGGTTAAGGTTCTATAGAATTTCAGTATCACAATCTTTCAAATTAACAAACTAATAAAGCATTGTTGAAGCTAGAGATATAAAGCAGGTGTGAATATCCTGGGATATTGACTTCTTTGTTATTCTTTTTCCAAGCAGAGCTCCCATACAAGCAGTTTTAAGTTGGAAGGAATCAGAAAAATATTGTACTGAGATTAACAAATATTATTCATCTTAGTTTTCCATCTGTAAATGTGATTCATCCAATTCACATATCAAATGTTTCTATTTTTAAAAAAAGTTCACATTAAATTCATATGCTTGTTTATTTGTTTGCTTGACATTTTATGAACAGATGCATTTTTATGCAAGTCTATTCTATATATGCTCCTGGCAAACCATATTACAAAATTTGGAAAATTACAAATACAAAATTACAAAGTTTGCAAAATACTTACTTTCAAGTTATACACAAATCCAAGAATGAATATCTCATTAACATTACTTTCAAATGTAAACAAAACAAATTCCTGCTCTTTTCTTAGTCTATATAACATACTGAGAAACATTTTATCAATCAATAAGATCAATATTATCAAGGATTTTATCATTATAGCTTTTTGATTCTTTCATAGACATTATTAGACTCATATTTTTAAGGAGTTCCTTATGAAATTTTGTTACATTCTTCTAAGACCTATGTCTGCAGTTTTAGAATGAGTATTATTTCATTCACTCTTTAGCTGAGATCAGTGGCATCCAGTGAAGGCTGAGGAGGCTAAACAGATCATGACGGTAATAATGATATCTTCATCATTTTACCTTACTTTAGATTTTTTTTGTTTAACTTTATTAAAATTTATAAAAATATGGCAATCATGCAAGTCTGACCAAAGCCCTGAAATCTTGAAGACAACCATATAGTAATTGTTTCAAAAAGCAATCAATTCCAAGTGATATTATCTAAAACCTATTTGAGAAATAGAAATGGGGCCATTACCAGCAGAGCCTCCTATTCCAAAGTTTCCCAGGAGGTTCAAGATTGATGGTTAATGGTATATAAAATCATTGAAGCATCAGGATAAACCCAACAGCTTCATACTGTTTCTATTGATCCCCAAAATTATTCAATTATATTGGTCAAGGCTGTTACAACTCTACAGGCTGATTCTGTAGTTGGCCTAAAATGAATCAAGGTAATAGGCTTTCTCCAGAAATACTTACAGCTAAGGAACTATCTTCCTTTAATTAAGTTTCAGAATATAAATGAAGTAACATGATATATATTATTAAGCTCTAGTATAGTTGCACTTAAGACTACTTTCTGGCTTTGTTGTAAGTAGATCTTTGCTAGCTCATGAAAATATATTTTTTAAAATATCCTCCCATATTTTATTGTCTCTTCACAAATGAAATTACTTTTGAAAAGCAGTTTTGTGAAACAGGTTTCATATATTTTTTGTTTGAACATTCATGGAAAAGCTTCAGAACTCTTTTAGCATTATCTGATCACTATGGCTTCATGGGACACTTCATAAGCTTTTTGCCCACTTTTTTATTTATCTGCCCTTATAGATTTAGTTTTCTTTCTGTCCACTCTTAACTTTTTGGCAGTTCACAGGGTGCACAAGTTTTTAATATTTCACAGAATTATGGCACTGAAAGAAATCCAATCCCTGTTGAAGTGTTCATGACAGAGGGTTGTCCAGAGTTTGACTGCATCCACTGCAGTCAGTCACCATCTTTGCTAACAGTTCTACTATCTAGCTGTTCATATTATAATTCCTAATGTTCAACTAGAATTGGTCTTCCTATATTTATTCAGTGGTTTGCACCTCAGAACAATAGAGAATAGTTTAGGAACTTCCGTGTGATAACCCTTCCGGTACTTAAAAAGCTGTGTACCATATTTTCTTTGTACTCTTTTACTTGCTATTTGTTAGAAGAAGAAAATAAACTAGTCAGACAGTATGAAATAATGAAACACTTGAAAGCTGTTGCCAAAATTTCCAGTTGCCAAGATCTCCAGTTGGGGATGATTAGTTTCAATGATGCAAATTGTGAAAATAGATGAGTGGTTGGCTGGAGTCATAGTGTCTTTAAAACTTCATAGGAAGACCTAAGTTAATCAGAAAAGCAGTGAGATGGTCATTTGGCCTTTGCCTTAAACCAAAAGGGGCAGGGGGTTGTTTTATTTAAATGAATATTTATGAAAGCTACCCACAAGAGCTAAGGTGGACAAGAAGCTGGGCATAAGGTTTGTGCATAAGGCACTCTAATCAATTGATAAATATGACCTTGACAACAGAACTTGGGAAACATCTCTTTCTTATGACCCCTGTCAGAGCAGAAGTGTCTCTAATTATTCTCTGCCATTTTGTTTTCCATTCGACAATACAACTTTTCATTTTTAATATAATGCAGTCAATATTCCCCTGCTTCCATCCTTCACATATGTTTGTGAACAGATTTCTTCATAACTGACTGAATTTTAAAAATAAAGTGTGAATATAAAAAAAAAGAATGTTAGGTCTGGAAAATGATTGATACCACTTCACAGTGGTAGGCTATACTTTATCCTAAAGTAGAGTAAAGACCTTACAGGCCAGGGATAAAGAAGACAATGTGAAAAGTGATGTGGAAGTTGCACAGAAGTTCCTTACCACTATTTGACACAGCTAATATTTCTCACTGGAGATACTTTACTTTTAAAAATTAGCATAGTCAGGAACTACAGGGTCATTTTCTGGTTTTAATTTTTTAAAGATCATAGCCTTTCTGTAACAAAATGGTAATATTATTTTCAAAAAGCTACCTTATTCTCTAACCATGATGATGTTGTAATTTAAATAAAGAACAGGAAGCCCATTTCTCTACTCTTTTTGTGGCTGAGACAAGTGACAAGAGCCACTTGGAGTGGGAAGCAGCAGATCTGACCTTTTAAGTTAATTACATTTATTTTCGAGTATTTGTGAAATTTTTGCTTTTTTTTCTTACGAGAGAGTAACAGAAAATTGCACTGGGAGGGAATTTAAAAAGTCACAGTAGTGGATATAACTGTGGCTGCCATCTTCATTTTTTTTAACTGCCTCCCCAGCTAATTATCAATACAAATAGGACCATTGATGCTAATTGTTCTGAGATATTCTGAACAATTTCTAGAGCCGACAAAAAAAAAAAGGTTTGGGGACCACAGGTAACTTATGCATTCCTGATTTAAGTCAGTTTAAACTATGGAGCTTTTACGCAACATCATTTCTTTTCTTTTTTTATGCATGGTAATCAGAATTCTTTGCTTACTCCACATAGACAGTCACTATCACAGAAGAACATTAGTTATGTGCTTTATAACTGGAATAATGTTCATGGTATCTAAAGTTACTCACCTCCTAGGACAGACTCAAGGTTAAAATTACATTTCTAGATTCACTGTTAACCAGGCTGATAACACAGCTGCAGCTGCTGCCTCTTGTAGGCAATGCCCAGCCTCCTCCAGCATTACCAAAAAAGAAAAAAAAATCTTAAGGAAACAATATGTTAGTGTTGTCTTCCAAGAAATGTTGCAGAATGTGCACACTCTCAGAATGGATTGCTTAAATGAAGCTCCATTCATAAATAGACCTCTTTTACACTATTCTGTTCTGAATCCTAATGTTTTGAATCAGCTCATATACCTGTATTCAAATAATGGTCTCAAATAGCAGTCAAATTAATGAAGCTGTGTTACCTAATTAGGCATTATTTTTAAATTTCCTGCTTATGTTATTATGTAGCAACTATATGCAAGGCTCTGCAAACCTAAGTTGAAATTAGAGCTATAATGTATGTATTTTACTTGTTATTATTTAGAATGTGGTAAAGTATATGACAGATTTTATCTTGATATCCAAATTATATATCAATCATAAGTCATTGTTATCAAAAGTCGAGGCACTGTGTGACTGTATTCGATTTTACTATCATCTTTATGATGGTCATAAAATGAGTCACCACTCTCATTAAGCAAATGATGTAGTCATTAAGTGCATTAAGTGAATCACATGGTTGTTACGTAAATCCAGCATATCCAATGGTTGTTTTTTACTACAGATCAGCAAAAAATGCTGGAAACTGGAAAAAAATTGCAGATTGAGGTCACATGACCACAGGACACTGCAAACAGTGTAAATGTGAGTTGATTGCCAAGCATATGCAACCATGTGACAATGGGGTGGGAGGCATCTTCAAGCTGTTGTATCATCGAGGACAAGTTGTAAGTAGTTTTTTTTAGATCAGTCATAACTTCAAATGGTTGTTAAGCAACTGGGCATAAATCAAGGCTTACCTGCATAGGGAACTTTAAAAACAGCTTCCCAAACTGCATAATAAAGAAAAATATAGTTGTTTCCCAACTTGCAAATTGTGGTACCATTAGCTTGCCTAGAATTAGATCATTAGATGTCATCATTAGATGACAAATTGTTACTTTTCTACGAACAAGATTTCTGTATGTGAGCTTTTGTTCAGCTTCAATTTAAAATCCATTAAACATTTGAATTACCCTATGGAAGATTCTAAGGTTTGTCATTTTGGAACAGAACAGATGCAAAGACCATATCTTTATGTGGAGAACAGCCACAGAATTAAAGTGCCATAGCTGAAAAGTAGTCAGAAATAACTCCTCTCTCTGTCCAGAGATAACTGCCTTTAGCAGAAAGTGCATTTGTTCACATAAATCCATATTTAGGATTCAAATTTTCTCCAGTATCCTTTATTCTTCTAAGTCACATATTCACAATGCTTGCCAAGATTTATGGGAAAGCAATGAGATATATTACAGGTTTAGTATAATAGTGAGTAATCAAAATAAGTGTATAGAGTATTCCAACTTACAGATGCTGAAACACTGAAAAGACAAAGCGATCATTTGATGTAGTCAAAATTGTGATTGTATTAGAAAATGGTTCATGTAGACTTCCACAAACCAAGGGGAAAAATTACATCTCTATTTTAGTCCCTCCTTTATTTTCTAAGGCAACTGAGCTTCAAAAGCTCTAAATTATAATGGGTCAATAATATGTTTTAACATTTCATATATAATCCATTTTATTTTGTAACGATTGTATCAAAAATCTTCACCTATATATAATTGTGCTTATAAATGTATGCTCTATAAAGCTCTATCAACATATAAATAAAAGTCAGTATTTACCATAATCAATTTGTCCAGTATATTCAGCAAGCAGTTAGCTTTTCTTTTCAGTCACAGAAATTGGAAAAGACAGCTCCTTATTTAATTATAATTCCTTTAAAGGGGCACCAAAATTGGTCAAAGCTTGGCTTGATGTTGAAGGCAGATTATTATAAAAAATGTGAACTGATAAGCAACGGAAGAGGTCAGGGCATAGAGAACATATTGTAAAATGGGGCAGTGCACTTGCAATTTAGAGACTGATGTTCCTGTAATTTTTTCCAAAGACTGCAGTCATAGCATTCATTGATTTCTTCTTCAGTCATTCTGTGATAAGATCATCACTGAAGGTTATGAATCTTGCGAAAGATCCAAAGCATATTTGCCATCTGATCTGCCCTGTGTACAGCTAGTGAAAAATCAAGTTTTCTGCAGATGTCAAGAGTCTGCATTCTGAATATATGGGATTTTTAAATATCCTAGTTGACCATTATTAAACCATGCTATTATGAAAGATAGGAAAGTAAATGACCAGGAGCTAGAATCAGAAGCCATCCAAAGCACCTAATCTCTCAAGCTAATTCTACAAAGTAGTTTATAATAATAAAACTATGTATTTTGTTTAAACTACTGAAGTCTTTTTTCCTCAATCTGTAGAGAATTTTTGACACGATTAAAAGTAGTTTGCCATTATCTCCTTTTTGCATATTTTTTTAATCTCCCAATCTCATTATAGGCCTGGTAATTTCTGGTGATCTCCCTTCTAGCTCCTAACCTGGATCCAGTCCTGCTTAGATGTTTGGGACTGCAAAAGTCAGTCAGGTGCTTGTCCATGAAATTAATAGGAAGTGAGTTTGATTCAAATGACACTTGATTGCTTTTCATCTGAAGCCCATCTAACAGAGTTTTTTAAAGAAAAAAATATACTTGAGACAAACTGAAGCCTGATTCTGCAATGCAAATTTTATCACTGTGTGAGTGAGGAATTTCCAGACATATTTATTAGATATCCCATAAGATGGAAGAGTATATCATCTCCTTTAAGTACAATAATAATAACCAACATTTTGCCATAGGCTGAAATAGAAATGGCATTTAGTGAATCTTCTAACTAACATATCAGTTATGTGATGGAAAAGATTCTGTATGAAATTATCCTGAAAAGCTCAACTTCAGAAGAGACAATAATAATCCTAAGAATTTTATTTTATTTATGAATTGAGCTGGAAGCAAAATCTGCTTTTAATAACCTAAAAAAATTGTTGACCAGCACAGTATGTTTAAGTTTATGCCCAAAGCATTTTCTGCATTTAATCATGCCAGGGCTAATTCAGCACTACCTCCCACATGATTAATGGCCTTTAATGAGTGTTAAAGTGAGTAAAAGTATGCAGAATCTGGCCCATACCTTTGCAGCTGTCATTGCTCAAGCTTCATTACACTGAATACAATCCAAAGAAGCATCTCAATTAATCATTCTCATGTATTAGCAATTAATTCATTAATTTAGTAAATTGCCTTAGGCCTTAGTATAATCAGTCATGTCAAAGTCTTCAAAATTATAAACCAAAGTATTTAGCACAAGCTGCCTGTCTTGGACTGATCTGTCATTTGTGGAAATTATTCATGACCAGACAGGTAATACTTCATACATGTTTTTTAAAAAGCTGGGATGAAAAGTTTGTTAAATTAATTGTCGAGATTTCCTTTCTAAATGTACTGCTCCATTATTCAGATGTATCAAGATCCAAATCATGTTATACTCTGAATTCTGAGTGGCTAACAGAAAATACCTTTGAAGGAAATTAAACATTAACATCTAACTAAGCAGAGTCAGTCACTGAGCTTTCGTACTCTTACTAGAATCTATCATCAGAGAATAAAACCATACCCTTGCAAAGCCCGCAATTCAACAGTGATCCAATGTAAACTATTGGATTCCATGCATGGATTGTTCTCACAATTATAGTGGCCAGACTGGAAGAAGACTGGGCACAAGACTGTGTGAACACAAATGGCAATTAAGTGGGGCAATCCCTCCTCACAAGTAGCCACACACAGCCATGAACATGGACATACCTTTAATTATGTGGCCACAACAATCTTTGGCTGCATGGGAAGTAAAACAGCCAGGAAGGTAATCAAGCTTGGGAATCAGGCCCCCTGTCAGTTAATAGATGTGCCACCTGCAAGTGCTCCACAGCCAAATACCGGGCATCATTGGAGAAAGATGATTAACAGTAGCATAAAGCAGAAATGTTTGGCCAGTTGTACTGTATATAAATGGGGCGGATTGTGACGCAATGTTGAATTGCAGGCTTTACAAGGGTACAGTGTTATTCTCTGATGATGGACTCTAGTAATAGTCTGAAAGCTCAGATTAATAAACTATCAATTCCAATGATTAGCTCTGCTTGGTTGATAAAACATTATCCTGGATCACACATTTTTACATTAATTTGTGATTTACATCTAAATTCACTGAATGTCATCCATATATACTGCAAGCAGAAATCTTACTGACAACTTATTATTAAAATATTATAATTCATTTATGACTATAGATGGACTTAATAGTACATGAATTGGCATGTACTTATATTCATCTTCTCCGTAATTCTATGGAGAGTGTAAAGATGTGATCTCTTGGAAAGCAATTAGTGTGTCATCATTTTTATACAGAATTAAATGAGGCTGAAGTTAGTGTAGTACAATGGAAGTAAATTGTACTAAAAGAGATAAGAAATTCAGGTTACATGAATCCATATACAAAGTGATTTTTTTTCCATCCAGAAGTTAGCTGTCCACCAGATGTTTTCCTTCTGAATGATAGGATGTATTTCGTATCAGTTTCCATTCATCAAATTAAGTACTTAAATACTTGTTTTGGGTATACTGATTAAATTCACATCATTAGTGTGGAAGAAGAGATAATGAGAAAGAGCTTAAGAAAAAAGTTACTGGCATCAGCACGATTTAAACAAGGCACCCATATCTAGTTCATAAAAGATGTTAATCTCAGAAATGACTACTTTCAAGATTATATATAATTTCTTGACATATATTCTTTTTTGCATCACCCCCAAAATTGATTTCAGCCTCCTATTTAATTGGTCAACTATTTTTAGCTAGCCTATATAGTATAATTTGAGGTAGAGTATAATAAAATCAAACTGTTATTATAAAGTTGTAAATGCAATTATGTTGTTTCCATTAACAGTAAGCCAACTATTTTTTTAAAAAATTGTATTGGTAGTAACTTTTTAAAGAAGATAAACAATAAAGGCTATTCTTAAGCAACTAAAATTAAGATAAGGAGCCTTTTAGCAAACAATGTTTCCCTTTTTATAATATCTCAGCTTAATTTAGCCTTAGTTAAGTTCAAGCACACCATGGGAATGAAAGAAAAGTATTCCTCACTTCAATGCCTTGTTGACATGATAGCACCAACAGAGATCTATACAAGTGATATCTAATCTAAAAGCCTATCTAAACGAGCACATATTCTATAAAATAGTTGATAATGGAGAAGCAGTCAGCAGATGTACACAAAGCATCTATAGATTTTCAAAATAACTTCTATAAGTTTTTTTAAAAAGCATAGTAATCAAGATAATTACATATGTTCTGCTTTCTGATGTCTATAACATACATAGTTAACTTTTAAATTACATTTAATCAGATTTTCTTTACTTAGTAGCTGTCAGTAGTCTTTAGTCTTAATCTAAATGGCAACAGAAACCATGCCCACGCTGCTTCTCACCTAGAGATTTCAGATTCATAATTCCGTAATAATGATTCTCCTTTAGTCAAGAGGGTGAGAGAAAACAACTTTAAATTCAGAAGTCTACCCTGGATTAAAATTCACCATAACAGGAAACTGTTCTGTGTGGCCTGAGATTCTTTGTAAACAGCTTACATGAGTCAAGACCTTGTTGTTAGCTGTCCAAATCACCATATGACATTTGTATAATAGCAACTGTGCATCTGGAAGGTCTTAGAAATTTATCTCTAGGGAACTGGTTGTGTACAAGAAGTGGCATCTGTATATGACCTGACTCTCCGATTGTGTAAAAAAAACCTTACCAAAAATCTGCAGTCTCATATATCTCCTCTTATTGCTTCCTACTTTCCTTTCCAAGATGGGCTCAGGAACCCTTCAAATGCATGTGTCATATGTGCATTTAAACGTACTAATAATTAGTGTTTTCCCAAACCACAACTTTTATGCTCACTAGTGACTGCAGAACACTGCTGTACAACTTGCTTTTTCTTTTCTCTGCCATGACTTAATATAGAAAGTTCCTCTCAAAGAGTAACTAGTTGGGCAGTCAAGATGGAAGTGCTTTAGTTCTAGTAATTAGAGAGAGACCTGTGAGAAAGCAATGTAACATAGGACAAAGAAAAGACATTACAAAAACATACTGTAGGTTACCTTTGGGATGTAAAGAATTCTTTGTAGCTCAACAAGGCTCTTCAGCAAGCAATTTATTTATTCAATATTTTATAATAATCTTTTATACACAAATATTTCTGTTCATTCTCTTTATCTGGCCACCACTACAGTTACATTTAAAATTTATGCACAAAAACACCTTATACTCAGCTACCTACATACACAGAGATGCTTTTCATCTGCAAAGCAGCATTCAAGGTAGATTACCATATTACAAGTAGTGCAAAAACACCCATATTAAAATACAATACTTAATTATACTTTTATAAAAGTAATAGCCTTCAATTACAAATATAAACTATAAGTGAATAGAATAGAAACAATTAAAATCAGGAGCCAGAAAAAATTGTCAAAAACAGCAATGTTTCAGTGATTATTTAAAAAAATATAAATATATCCATTTTACCCTATCCTATTGGAGAGAGTTGTAAAATGTTAGTTCCCTGCTCTGATTCTGGAGATAAACTTATGGCTGATCACCACTAACAGTTCTACAGAAGATAATAATTCCTGAAAGATCACACAGAGAGATGCATTTCCCCTAGTTAAATGTAGGCAACTTGGTATCACAGACCACAACTCGTAGAATCCCTACTGAGTAAAGATTATGGAAGTTGTAGTCCAAACTGTCTGGAGTGCAGTATGCTATGTCAGGTCAAAATATCAGAAAGTATGTGAGAAAGTACCCTTAATAAATACATACGCTTTTTCCTTCACACAGAGGGCTGTATGAAAACATCACTTGGAAAAAAAATATATTTTTTTCCTTTCTCCTCTCTAGCAGGTCTAGTGAACATCCCCACTTGGGTAGTTTTTCCTCAGAGAATTGCTTCCTTTTCCTTCTGTCCTGGCTTGAAATCCAAGGAGAGGATTAAGCTTCCAGTTTGCCCTGGCACTTACTGAATGTTTTCCTTCCCAAGAAAAGGACCTATCAGTCCTTTGGTAGACATACGGCAGTGTTCCTCCTCTCACTGAATGCCTCTCACCCTTTCTTGGCTTCAAAGCATATGGGAGGCAGTCCGGGTCAGGAAATGGTTATTGTATATGTTTTTTCCTCCATGATAATTATAGCATATAGATATTGTGTCAGAAGTATGGGAAGGTGTGAAGTTCAAGGTTTGGAGCAGAGCCAGTTTCCTGCTATGGTTAAAAACTTGGTTATTTTATTCTTCGTGTCCATGGAAGCTTAATCATCTTTAAATCATTTCTGTACTGCTTCCAAGTAAAGAAATCTTAAAGTGGCTTACAATTAAAAGTTACAGTTAAAACAATAGATTAAAACAGTTAACAAAAACACATATTAAGATACTGTATTTTTTTTTCTTCCATTCAATCATGTCTGATTCTTGGAGACTGCTTGGACAAGTCTTTGCAGTTTTCTTGGCAAGGTTTTTCAGAAGTGGTTTGCCATTGCCTCCTTACTAGGGTTGAGAGTGAGTGACTGGCCCAAGTTTACCCATCTAGCTTTGTGCCTAAGGCAGGACTAGAACTCAGAGTCTTCTGGTTTCTAACTTGATGTCTTAACTACTATACCAAACTGTGGTGTATAACACAGTGCATAAATAAAAAATCAAATCAAACAGATAAACATAAGCAGAAATGAAAAATTAAACATCATGGTAGCACCAACATATTATTAAGAGGTTTGGAATATTTAGAGGTAAATGTTTTCCCTGCCAGTCATGGCCAACTCTAGGAGGCAGTATTCATTCCCGATTCACCTTTGAAGGGGCCACTGTTTGTCCAAAGACATTTCTGTGGTCATGTAGCCAGCATGACTATACACCAAGGTGCACAGAATACTCTTACCTTTCCCACTGAAGGTGGTATCTATTTTACTTGGTGTCAGTATACAATAAGGTCTGGCTGGTTTAGTTGTCTATCAGGTCTCACTATAGTTTTGCACAAATGTTTTATGCAGATGTGTACAAAGGGAGCCTGACTATCAGCTGATAATTGAACTGTTTTGGGGTGTGAATTTAGTGCTGTTTCAGAAGCCAGCAGGCATCTGCAGGGAGGAGGGAGGCTTTGCATCATAAAACAGCAGAGAAAGGGTTGGTTCTTTTTGTTCTGCTTCACCACACAAATCTGCTCCACCACCACCATTATTGCTGGTCAGCTGTTCTTGAGGATGTTGATTCAAGTCTCTGAACCAGTATAAGGGTTTATCATGGCTGAAAAAAACTAAACTTTCTTCTTGCCCAAAGCAAAATAGCACTGGAGGGCAGAGGGGTGGGTTATGTCCACATGAGCCTCAACTAGTCAAACAGTGATGAGTTGATCCCATGCTCAAAGGAGAACTGTGACATCAGCAGAATAGTTAATGAAGTTTGTCAATGTGTACTCACAATAAAACTACCATTGCTTGTAACTTTGGTGCAAATAGGATTATGTCCTGAGTTCCATCCACTATCAAAATAAAGCCTATGAATGAAACACATAATAGGTCCCTGTTGTCTGTGCTAATTAGCCTGTTTCCTGTTTCTTTCCCAGATATATTTCTAGAGTCCCTCTCTCCTGTATGCTTTTCTTGTATCTGCTCTTACTATCCTCAAAGCTCTTGTGCTTTCTTTTATCTTAATATTTGTTAGGGTAATAGGGATTAAAAGAGTTGATCGATGCACTGGTTCAAGCCACAAAGTTCTGGAGGTGCATGCACCTGTTTGCATTTCTGTAGCTTCATCCCCATGCTCAACCTCCTATTTCTTTTTAAATGTTATGATTAAAAGTATCTCCAGCTTTTAAAATGTATTCATACATAGCAGGGTATTTTGGCAATGGTGTATAGTAGAACAGTAATTTAGTGCCAGGGACTATACTGTATTTTATTTAAAAGGATTTACAGAACTGTGTGTAACTGAGTGAGTAAACTAAATATTTTTGAGCCCCTGAGGACGGGAACTCCATGGTGGTCCTGGATTTTGGCCCTAACCCTTTCTTTCTTTTCTTCCCACACACTCCTCCTCCTCCTCTATAGTTTAGCTTTGCCACCATCAGCAGCAATCTGTCTGGTGCTAATTGAGCAAATAACAGGGAGATGCTTTCATATTGCCCCCAAGGTAATGTTCTCAAGGAAAAATGCTGCCAGAAGATATCTGCTGTCCATTGGGGAAAGTACTTTGTCACTGATACCCAGTATCATCTTGGAGTTTATGGGAGCAGAGTCATTGTTATCTTTATGTTTGCTCAAACTGCAAAATTCTATATAATACTATAGTCCATAACCTGCAAGAGCCCAAATTTTCTGTAAGGCCTGCTTCTTCCTGCACTCCCCGTAAAATAAGTGCCATATCCTTAAGCCATTCAGGTGGGAGCCCCTGGAACCTATGTGCCAGGAAATTCTGCCTCCCTGAGATATGATGTGACTCTGGATCTGTTTGGCATAGATGCTCCTGGTCTAAAACAGTCATGCCAACAAATTCTGGGACAATTTTGAAAGTACCTTCTTTAATCCCTCTTTTCTTTGTGGTTTGAATGCATCTGTAGCCTGCCAATGGCAAATAAAACACAGCCTGGTCAGAAATTTCTGAGGAGTTGGTGGATTTGTAAATTCCTATCTGGCTCTGAGAACAGAATGAAGCCAGCTGAAAAAGTCTTACTCTCAACTAGGAACTGAAAACTAAAATATTATTTTGTTTCAACTAATTCTGGGTCTACATCCACATAGGGCTAATCAAAGAAGGTTGAACAGTGCTTATGTTTAGAGAGCACTACCTTACTTTTATGCTTGGGTGATTCTGTACCTGCCAGTGAAAACTGCTTCTTCTACTCCAGCTGTGTTACTTGACTGCAGTGATACAGGCCTGAAAGTTTTCTCATTAAGAGTTCTGTAATCAGAGATTTGCCTCAGATGGGAATATTTTATTTGAGTCTTTCACTTTGCCCCCATCACCACCCCACATATCACATATTGTCTTTTGGGTCACATTGGACAAAGCATGATTTTTAAACTTTCCTCTCTCCCAAATGCCATTTTTCCCCTCTATTTTCCCTTTCTATTGCAGCTAAACATGCAAATGAAGTTATTATGGGCACCGAACAACTGATGGAAATCTGAATCTGGGAGAACTGAAGGATGGATTCTGTCAGCCTGAACTAATAGCTCAGCTGGAGATTCTGCTACATGAATTTCTCCTGGCATCATTGATACTGACAGCCACTTCTGCTCCAACTTCTTCTTTACCTCTTAATAAAGAAATATTAACAATGGCATCTGCTTTTCTCCTCCATTTAACTGGTCCCCCACTCCTCTCCTCATTGACATGCAGGCTGCCTTGCAGAGGGTGATATTAGTTCCTGAAAATCCAGTGAACACACTTTGTTGCCAGCCAAGCTAAGAACGAGGACCACACAGATTGTGTTCTGCCAGAAGAACAGCTGAGCCAAAGAATCTGCAGTGAAAGTGCCAGTTCTCTGAGTACCAATAATTAGAAAAGGATAGTAATACATGATGATTCAACTTTGCATATGAGTTTAAAATCATTGGATAAGGGGGAAGTAACAGAGTGCAAGGTGATAAAAGAGTCAGAACAATACTCTCTATTACATAGTTTTGGCTGTGAATAGTGTGCTTATCTTTTTCTTGAGTGGAAGTACTTACCAGCTTCTGTTGTCAGTAATTCCAAAAATTATTGTACAAACTAGTCCAGTCAGTAAGAAAAGAGAGGAAAATACTATAGGCAATATGCCTGTGTAAACCAACAGTGAAGATTTTGCCAAAAATGTATAATGAACGCCTTGGGACAAGCACAAAATGGAACTGATTACCATTATCTGATCACCATGAAGTGTGTCCTGACCACTAAAACAATTTCTTGTGGCTTCCTCTTGGTTTTTGCACAGCCTTACTGAAATCACCAGGTCAGTTTGGTAATTCTTGTGACCCTGAATTTTACTGTACAACAAATACAAACTATGCGGTGATGTTTTTGAATCCATGAACTGAGCTAATATGAGAGACAAATATTGTCTTTTGCATCATTAGATGCAAACTACGTTTATAATATATTTGGGCAAATATTAAACATAAGAGTAGTTGTTTAGATTTAAAATATATTGGAGCACATTTTACACAGGCATTCTAGTACAATAATTCTAATCATATCCAAGTTAGATTTAGTATGTTATTTATAATAAAATGATATTGTATCTTTCTAGTCAAATGTCAATAATAGGAAGATTATAAGAAACTAATGAAAAACAAGAATGAACGCTTTAAAATATGCCTGAAGCATGATGAACTTAAACATTCTTGGAAACACATATTTTTTTCTCTTCCTAAAATGTTGGCTTGCAGGAATCTTTTAAGCAGGAATCTAAAACACATACCTGCACATGTAAAGGCCTCAAGCTACTGGCCAGTAGTATACTGGTTCATTTTCATTAGTCAGTGTGATAAACATCTTCCTCATCTTTTTCTTCCCAGAGGGGATCATTTTTTGTTTCTTTTGTTTCACACAGGAGCATTAAAATTATAAATCAGCCCTGCCCAATCCTTCATAAATGAAAAATAAACCACATTAAAGAACTGGCTTAGAATGGAAAAATGTGATGCAGCAGCTGTCTCAGATGAAAGGTTCCTTAGCTCTCCATGTGTGCATGTGTATACAAATGTAATTCATACTTGTGCTATATTCTGGTCCAAATTAACCTCACAAGCTGCTCTGGTGCCTAATTTCCATGACATTTGTTAAGGGTATAAAATGGCAAATCTGCTAAATGTACCAGAAAAAAAATAGTTCATCAAATTAAGTTGCATCCTTTCTTTATTCATACAAGGGGAAACGGAGCTCTCCAAAGCATTCTCCTGTGGACCTTCTGATAAAGTGAAGCATATTACCAAAAACAAATATTATCACATGAGGGTCTTGATGTTTACATAACCAAGCTGCTGTTTTAAAACATGAGGTCTGTCTTAAATTCAGACTAACATATTGAGTGATGCCCTACGCTTTCTTTAATTTATTCTCTTGTATGCCACGTCACACTGACAAAATTACCAAAATCTAATCCTGTACATTCTGTGATTTGGTTACTACATATCATACAATACAAACACATTCTATTAATTTTGCTAAGAAAATTTGTGATTTCAACAAAAGTGTGCCATTCTCAGATGATGCATGGTGTCCATTGTTTGTATATTCATCAAATATGAATGGAGTAGTAAAGAAGGTGCTGAGGCTGAATCCACTCTAAGGCCTATACAGTATTTAATGTGTTATATTTGGGTGAATGGAGTAGAACTTCAAGAAGAAATTGCCATCCCTGGTACAATTCTTATTCTCCATGCATTAGAGAGGGTGGAGAGCAATGGCTTCTCTCTTCTGCCTTCACAAAGAAAGTAGTTTTTGTTTTTGTAAGGACTTTTTCGGTAGTGATTTGCCACATCTGAGGAGACATCCTGTCTTCGTTCTTTTAGTTTGTAATGTAATGAAAAGCCATACAAAGATCAAGTGTGCAAATGAGAACTAAGGCCCTTAATCCATGCTCTCTACTGTTTGCAAATGGTACTGACTTTTCCTTTTTGTCTTTTATAACCTGCAGGTGTTTGGGGCAAGATAAAAGTAGATAATCAAAGCAAAGATTCACCCTTGATGTAGACATCGTGTGTGGCTGTACTGCAATTATGAAAAATAATTCCAAATAATGTTTTCCCTCAGAGATCACAGGATAGTTGCTAGGAATTTAACCCTAAATTGTCTGATGGTAAGAATCTGGACCCTGTTCTGAACAAGCATCATCCTACATGTCAGTTGGCATCAGAAAGGCGGTCTTCATATAGTTCCATTTACTGAATAATGAATAATAATAAATGATTTAAAGGTAAAGGTTTTCCTGCCAGTTATGACTGACTCTAGGTTGCGGTGCTCATCTCCCTTTCCAAGCTGAAGCCAATGTTCATCCAAGGATGCTTCTGTGGTCAAATGGTAGGCATAACTAGATGCCAAAGGCGCATGGACACTGTTACCTTTCCTGTTGAGTAGGTGGTACCTATTTATCTACTTGCATTTGCATGCTTTTGAACTGCTAGGTTGGCAGGAGCTGAAGCGGAACAACAGGAGCTCACCCTGTTGCATGACAACGGTGGGTCTCGAACTCGGCCAACCTTCCAGCCGATAAGCTGCACAGTTAAACCACTCACACTACCACACCTCCAGCAGATTTGGATTTACCCCCAAGTCAACTAACTACAGACAGAAAGACAATTACTGCACTTCAGAAGCCATATGCTTCAGGCAACTTCTCTCTATAAATATATACCTACAACTGAATTATAACACACAAGGGATTCTAATAAATTTAAAATTGATCCAGCAAGCTTCCTCTTTGAAAGCAAGGAGTTGAAATGCAAATATAAACCAATATTTCCTTCAGTTTCCAAACAATTTCAGTCTGTACTTTTCACACATCCCAATTCTCCTGAAGTCTGAACAGCTGGCAGATGACAAAAAGATCCCGTATTTCCTAACAGGCTGGAAGAAACTTACAGCATCATCTAGAATTATATACTTGATAAAAAGCAATTTGGCACTTACAACACTAGTCCTAGTAGTTACTCTTAAGTATTTGTATTCCCTTTGAAGGAGGTAGTTCAACAGCTGAAAATCCAAAAACAGTCAGAAACTCTCAGAGTAGCCAAATGTTCACTCACCTTTAGTTGTTGCTTCGCTAAAATCCTATCAAGATCATTCAGTTGAATAAGTGTCATATATTTTATGAGGGTCTGCTTTTATAGGAGACTCAAATTTGCACTGGTAAAAATATAGTGGCAAGAGTGTTGGGAGGACAATCCTGCCATTCCAGAACCAGAACAATTTTAAAAGCTCTGCATGAGATGCCAGTAGATTTTTTGGACCAATTCAAAGTGCTAGTAAATTACCTGTGGCACCAAGACAGATCAAGAACCATCTTAACTAAAATCAAAACTCTTCATCCAGTCCAAGAACTGAAAATGCACCTGTTGAGAATCCCTGTTGAGATACATGAAGTGTAAGCTAGGCAATAGATCATTTTATTAGTGCCCTGATATTTTAGAATATGCTTCCTTGGAGGTACATTTGGCCCCATCCCTTAATAATATTATTGTTCATCACATAGCCAGATGTTTAGATTGGATTTGGCATTTTTGTCCACTTATTGAGTCTTTCCCAAGGATCTGGGATAGGCAGATATTGTTCTTTGAGATGTTAAAGGCATCACTGTATGATGTAAGCTGTTCCAAGTAAAGCTATCTTGTAATTGATGATGATTTTGTCAATGCCAATGGTGTTCAAGTGATATTATTATTGTTGGTGTTTAATGTGTATGGTTCCTTTTATTCCTGCTTAGTGTTTCATCACTTAGAATCTTAGCACACTGGGGAGTATAGAAATTTTGTAAAAGTAACTTAAAGTATATGGACATATTTGTACATAGATATCTATGTGAAGTTTCTACCCTACAATACAAGGCATGTGAATATGATAACTGATGCTGCAACTTTATTTTGATATGTATACTATAAACCTCATAACTCTAATTAGATTTTGTGCATAATAATTAGATTCTTTAGGGGTGTGAGTCAAGCTATGGAGATTTCTAGACCTCCAGCTATAACTTAAAAATAATTAAAATTGAGAAAAGTACATCTCCCTAATAATTAGTCTGTTTAAAGAAAATGCTATTTAACCATAACAAAATTATAAGGGGTAATTGGCAATGCTTTGGCCGCACACCTGGTTAGGCCAAAAGCACATAAGTAAGGTTTGTCTTGAATCAATTCTTCAAATGACATAAAATGTTGCTTTGTGTTCAAAATAATTTTTAAAAGTAGCAGCTAGCTTTCTCAGATGGAAATTGGTCATCTCCACAGGTATACTGATGTCCATACATACTGATGTCCATACAGTATACAACAGGTATACTGATGTCCATACAAGTCCATATATATACTGATGTCCATATACTAACTGCCTGACAGAAATAAAAATCTATCTTACCACCAAAAGCTCTGACACAACATAAATTCTGATTTATTGGAATTCACAAGAATACTGCAATACAGGCCAATTTTTTTAATTTTCTGATTATTAAAATATTAGATTATTTTTTCAACAAACCAACAAATATTACAATACAATAATGGGTTTTTAGGGAAAAAAATAGATTGCAGGACAAGACAGGATGAAATAAGTGGGGTAAGTTATGTTTATTCAATTTCCAACCTGTTAATCCCATTTGGAAATATGTTTTAGGAAACTAAAGGGGACAGTACAGTGCAATTTGAGCTGAAAAAAAAAGAAATAGTACTGATGGAATTAGCAGAGAAGGCTAAATTAACTGCTTTAATCAAAGAAAAAATTATATCTAACTTTGTTTCTACTTGGAAACTACTTCTGGATTTTGTGCTTGAGATAGAAGAAAAATGAAACCATGACTTTGGGTTTTACTAATTAGATATGTTTTTGTTAAATGACTTGTATACATTAAGTATGCAAAAGTTGAGGCTGTAATATTATTATATTATTCCACTGCACTAAAGAGCCAGAAATCAGTGCTTCCCCTCCATAACCTATGCTTCTGTTTCCTCTCCTTTCTCTTCCCCCATTTTCCCACTATTTTTATTTTCATCTATATTTTATATTTTGATAAGTTTAATAAAATGGAAAGAAAAGGAGATGCTACAAGATTTGACATGCTGTTCCATGAGAAATGCAGTCTCTTATAACTATGCAGAAGAGAACAAGAGGCAATACAAAAAAAAAATTAGAGATGTATTTGAAAGAAAAGCTGATTAGTTAAACCTATGGGGAAGAGGTGTAAGATAATGGCCAAGGTTATATTTTGCAAGCAATGGATGTCATTTTCAATCCTGATATTCATAATTAAAACAATAGGTAAAGGAAAAAGACTTGTAGAGACCCTACCTCTTGGAACAGATAATGTAACACTATGCCACAACTTGATGAGGAAGAGGCAAGGAATAGTTTGTTTTTAAGTAAAGAAGTTTACCATCCTTGTTCAATGCAATACCAAATGAAATGAATCCAAAAAACCTTGGACTTATCTATATGTGAACACAGAATTAAATTAGGTGGACAAATTGTATAATATGAGGAATTGTCTTGCATAAAGCAGTTCCCCATATTCCTAATAGGCTGAGACCCCCATCTCCTGGAGATGTGATAGAAAAAGTAAAGTGCTCCAAAATAAATATCACGTTAAGTGCATGCTCACAATATATGCTAGGACTGAGTTTAACAAGCCCATAGTCAACATGGATGCCATAAATTCATGATGAGCACTTCACCCCTCCATCAGGATTTGATTGTTAAAATCACCCAAGACTAAAAGCCTCAGGAAATTCTGTCCAACCAAGTTTCGACACTCAGCTCCATGTCATGAATTAATGTTACTCATAGACTTATAGACCCCCTATAAAAATATGAGAAGTAAATTACAGAAATCCATACCGGCTCAGTCGTCCGGGTTAACAAGGACCGCGCTAGATGTTATTGGGGATCCTGGACATCTAGTGGAAAATGAGCTACAGGACT